>JANTCA010054572.1:0-17500 GCA_024741275.1 Chironex yamaguchii
GATAATAATAACAATAATAATAATAATAGCAATAATAATAATGATAATAATAAAAATAATCATCATAATAGAGTTATAATGCTAACTGGAGCATATATTTTGTTTAATTCGCACACCTTTCTTAATAGGCCGGACCACTTGGGCCCCCAGGTCCTCCAGGCCCACCAGGTCCACCTGGCCCACCTGGAGCAATGATAACTGAAGCTGCCATGATAGCAGAGTTTAGAAATTTGGTTCGAGGTAAGTACGTTTACTAATTGTTGTCTTTTAGTAAGTGTAAGTATAATACAGATACAGAGACACTGACGGAGTTCTGAATGGCATTAATGACTGAAACGCAACCAACATACCGTGGCTTTTGCTACAAATCCTTACCTCTAAAACGTAGGTAGCAGAGCAGTTGCAAAGGTACCAGCTAGTGAAAGGAAAGATATCTGATATTGATGAATGAATAATTGACCCTGAAACTCATTAAGAGGCGACGAGAAATCTACATCCTGCAACCATTTTCTTGGGATTTTCTAAATAAATTTGATAAAATTTTTGAAGGGAAGCTTCTTTCAAGCCATAAACTAAAGTACCAATAAGGATCATGAAAAAAATGCTTTCCATGTCTTAGATTCCTCCATCAGCATCTGAAAGGTATTATGAGATCGTGGCCTTAGTACTTGGTAACGACGTTGTATTTCAACACCTACTAGATGTTACTATCATCGACATCTAACAAACATTGACATCGTATGGTCATAAATATTCTACTTGGTAATCGAAATAAAATCGCCATGTATTAAAAATCAATCCTTTCACATCGCTTTTACCTTGGCTAGACCAGCACTTTTCGATTAGATATGTGGTATGTCTGGTATTTATTCCGCAAATTAATGGTTTGACATCCAACCCTAGCTTGAATAGAGCAAGCTGTCAGTAGGATAAATCAAGTTTGTTACCCCTATCAACTTGCCTTATGAAAATTTATCACTTCTGTTACAAACCAGTTGATATGCCTAGCTTTAAGACCTTTTTCCGGTATTTGGGATTGATTTACTTTATTAAAAAGCATCTATACTTGTAGGGTTGGAGCTCATATCTTATGTGTTATGACAGATGTAAAGTAATTATCCATCAAATGAAGATTATAAGCAAGACTAACCCGTCCGTTGAGGGAAACAGTGAAGGAAGGAACGTTTAACCAAACAGAAATTCATCTCTAAAGAATCAAATAACAAAATATTTAGCATTCTTCCTGTTTAAACCTGTCTTCGCGTCTTCTTTTCTTTGATACATAGCTAGATTTATGCAAATGAAATGTATATGTTAATTTGTTACTTAATTGTAAAACTAGGCACAAAAAAGATGCAACCTAAAAGGTTTGAGCTATAAAGACTCATGCTAGCGGCCGTGTTAGTAATAAAACGTTTTCCTCTTAAACATGGCAATAAAGTAACAGCTTTTAATATTTGATATGTTCTAACCCATTGCAGTGCTTAATTGAGGTTACTTTGAATATTATCCTAATCGCTCTATACTTAAATGCTGTGACATAGTGTTCGTTACTTGATTTTGATAACAGAGCTGGATCTATATGTACTCGACACTTTGATTGATCGCCTATATAATGAAGTTTCACTAAAAGCTGGAATCTTTCAAATGTTATATCTCTGCTAATGAATATGACAACGTGTAATGTTCTAAATTTTACACTTAACGGTCAGTAGAAGACATATTTGCAAATTGTGAACGTTCCAGAAAATTCCATACTAATAAATTTTTTTGTAAATTTCTGTTTCAAAGCTCTTGTATAATAACGAGTTAACACAATCCATCATGCATGTCAGACATAAATGTGTCCTCTCTGGACTGAGAGGGGGTGTTAAACAGAAGGTGTTAAACAGGTGTTACGATGGGCCGACATTTTAATCATCAACTTGTCTGTTGACGTACGAATATAACAGAATATTAGAAAGAATTTAATGAAGCAAATCGACGCCTCACGTTTGGACTAACACTTCGACCATCTATTTACTGGGCTATATACGTCTACTTTGGTGTCAAAGTCACACTACTTTGACATACGATACTCTGATTTTGGGAATAGTAACATTAATTTGATACTTAAGCTTTGAGTTATCTGTCTAACATGTTAAGTAATGTACTATCAAAATTACGTTGATGTTTTTTCAATTACCAGATTCTGCAGACAGAAGAGCAGCAAGGTTTGCTGGCCAGGTATGGTTGTACAACAAGAAGTGGTCGAAATTCATTAGATCTTTGAATTACAGTTTTGAAGCTTCGATAGAATGTCATTAAGAAAAGGAATTTTAAATAATTTTGATAACATGAAATACTCCATTTGTTTTGTATTCCCTCAAGTTGATCGACACAACTGACATGCTCTGTCCTAATACAAGCAAATGAATTTGAACTTTCTTCACTTAGTTTGAAGATGTGTTATACTAAATTACATAAACGAGTTTTGTTATGATATAAGGTCAAAGTCTTTCAGGGCGGTTATTTTGTCAATGTCTTCTAATCTTGAGTAAGCAAGTCGATTCACATTTAGGTGCGTCAATAAATGAGTACCCCGTAGTTAGTTATGTCATGACTAGAATTTATTTAATATACTGTTTTTGTATGATTATAAAGTACGTTGAAATGGTCCTTATTAAATGCGCTTTAATTCTACCAGATATAACATGTTGATAGTTATTACCTCACCTCCGCTAAGGTGGTTATGTTTTCTACGGCGTTGGTTTGTCAGTCTACTCGTCAACATTATTAGGATGAGGATTCACATAATGCCTCACTATTTCACGTCAAATAATCAATACTCTACTTTATTTTGCTTAGCCCCTTGGACTGATGGCGGCAGGAGTTCCAGATGTGATTTCTGCCTTCTACATTCAACTGAAGAACGACTTGGTCATGTACAAGCGAACAGTGAAGGAGCTGGACAATTACCGGGTTAGGATGCTGTTTGTGTAAATTTGCATTGTCCTTTTCTAATATTTATCATGCAGATAATTTTAAATCAAATAAATGACTTGAAATTCCATGATATCTTTACCTAATGTGCCGTTTATGGCTAATACGTTCAGCAATATTTATACAATATTTCGAGGAAATACAATCTTTACTATCTAGGGAACAAAAATATGTCAGTGATTATTGAATTCTACGGGGATAAAATTTACATCTCTTACAGAAGAAAATAAATCCATTCCTAATATTGTCGTACAGTTGGTGTATTTAAATTCTAAAAGCTTTTGCTGTTTATGTATCGTAACAGATCATGTTGTTCCTTGTCATCATCTTAATCTCATTTACCAATAAAAACCGAGATAGTGCTGGCCTTAACGACTAGTATGAGTGTAGATGTCATCCAGTCGATAAGGTTACAGGCAATCGGTGTAAAGTCCTCCACCTGGGTGGAAGTGGAAAGCCTCTGGTTCCTTCATATTCTGTAACCAAAAATGTTACAGCTCTGAATTAGTAACAGCATGTTTTCCAAGGGTCAAGTAGTCATTTGTACCATGGCTGTCGGACAAATTGTTGAATGGATCGAAAAATGGATCCTGCTTTAAAGTTTTCACTCTACCTTTCAAATTGCTTCCGTCCGACCCTTCGTAATTTACATAGATCGCGTTTCTTGTTGCGTAGGTCAGATGGAGAGCTAACAAAATCAATGAGCAACTTGGAGAATAGCACCATGAAAGTGGCATTAAGCTTTTGAGAATAAAAAATATGAATCTAAGTAAACCATCCAAATGATGATCTGCTACTTTGAAAGACACAAAGTATCAGTTAAAGACAAAAAAGCATACAAAGAATTTCAACTGAATTTTATAGATAAATTAATCAGTAAGGAAAAATACATAATTTAGCATAAGTACTATTTGCAATAGACATTGTATTAAACATAGTGCTGAAATCATGTTAAGAGGACCACAACCTTTCTTCAACAGAGTATATTTATTTCCTGCGATAATGCCTTTGGCTATGACAAGCAAAACATACTTTATCAAAAAAAAAATGCAGCAGTTTCTCTATGCAAGAAAGATCAAATCTGATAATCAGCATAATAACAATAAATGCTTGCTGAAATGTAAATCGACCTGGAGTCAGGAGCGATTCAATTGGTAAAGGTGCAATTCATATTAATATCATTACTTAATAGAATTTTACGATGTCTTTGTAGAATGTAATGCAGGGAAAAAAGAACCATTCAACAAGGACTGGCACCCAATTTTTCGTAAGCAGGATTCTGCTGTGTTGCCCAGTCCGTCCATCTTCCTAGTTCGTGATGCTCGTGCAATAGGCAAGCATTATTAAGCTTGTTTTGTTTTATTTTCTCAGGTTCACAACTCAGGAACATTTATAAGAGGAAAAGGCGTGGAGCTCTCCACTGGGAGATTTATCGCGCCCTACACCGCAATTTATCGTTTCCAAGCCACACTTCATTTAAGTCGAGCTAAAGACGTCAGCTTAAAACCACGTGATTCCATTAGCTTGATGATATGTATTAACAGTGATTGTAACGATAATGTGTAAGTATATTCTTAGTGCAAAAAATTGATTGCTTCCTTTCTTTACATACTTTTCACAATTTACTTAAAAAACTACTTTTCTACTGTTCCAACAAGGTGATCTGTAAAAGCAACTCTACTCAATACATCATTCTAGTCGCCACCATAGTTTTGATATGGTTCAATGTAATTGAGAAACTAAAAACAAAAGCATTATTAGAAAAGACCAAGTGAAAAATGAACTCTTTCGGCCTACAGACTCCAATTTTCTGGTTTTAACGTAGATAGACTCTAATGCTATTGAAAGGATTGACGATCTAGTTATACCAGTTATTCGAAAATTTTGTCTTTCTTGTTCTGTTTCTATGCTATTTTGACTAGCTAGTAACCACGTTACTTATAAAGTTAGTCATATATCTATACTTGCTTTTCTGACGATTCATACTCCGAAGAATGCCAGACGAAAAAAGCTTTTTAGGTATGTTTTTAGCGCAATAACATGTCGTCAGGACCCGAGTATTCACATATGCATCTCGACGAGGCTTCTTCTAGTATTGACTACTGTTCTTCGAATTCTGTGTAACATCAGTCAGGAAGTGTAAACATTATGTAAGCATACACCTTTGGAAAGGTGGAAAAACTAAGAAGATTTGTTTGCAACTCAAAGTAAAGAGAAGTACAAAGAGTTAAGGCATGAAAATCTTGTGATTAAAATGGTCGCTAAGATTTCTGACGATTGCTACAAAAATTGTCCAGTGGAAATGAGCCTTTAGGCCATTTTTATCACCTGAAATCCGTTTCCAATTTCTTGTCTTTTAATCAAACTTTGATTTGACTGATACAGACAGCTTAAAACAAAACAACTATTTCCATCTTCTTTTTCAAGCATTCCAAGATCTTCGAATTTGCAGTTATAAACATTTTCTCATCTCTATCGACAATTTTTATCAGCTGTTTGAAAATACATAGCCGTGTTAAAACTTGACCTATTTTAATCACACTAAGGACTCCTCAGTCAATGTATGTGGCTTCTAATTCCACACTTTTCCTGCGTTCTTTCTATTTCTGTCTCGGCAATACCAAATGTATGTAAACTAGCAATTGTATATCACGCCGTTGTATTTATGTATATCAATTCCTTTAAACTTTTCTGTTTTGCCTGCCAGGGGCCTAAAAGATGAAAATATTTGTCACAACTTTGTGAATGCAAGCTTTCAAAAATATGGTACCAAGCAAACAAATTTTTAATAATTTTCCACGCCTATCGTATGTTTCTCTCTTAGGGCTCTCAAATTCCGTTCTGGATTATCAACGAACGCGAGAATCTTCACCCTAAACGTCAATGGATTGCTTTATCTAATGGTCAGTCAGTTGGTACACATTTTTCTCTATTCCTAAATGGCTGTTTTATGTGTTGAGATATACGTGTTATGAATTAGAGCTTTTTCCTTTGTGCAAATTGCTACATAGTACATGGTCCACATAATTTGATTTGTGGCTTCCCCAGCACAAATTCAAATCGAATGTTAATTTCAATAAAAGGCAAAGTGACATGATTCAGACTTGTTGCTACGTCTCAAAAAGTGTGTCTTCCAACGCCATTGTCAGGCCTTTAGTTTAAGGATATTCTTATATTATCTATTTAGTTTATTGTCTAGCTGAAATCTCTTAGGTTCTTCTTTTTTACGATCATGGAGAACCACTCAGAATTTATAGTTCAAAAGCGGATCCATTGTTAAATCCAAATTATGCACAATAGATTCAATATTACTCTTGATAACTTTATGACGATGAAGTAAAGCGATCAGAGGTGATCAAAAGCAACTCTCTTAAGTTCGTTATCACACATCTTTTTTTCAACTTTTTTCTATTTTTCAATCGGTTTATATTACAACTTATTGTATTCTAGTAACGTAGATCATTTTTTCTCGCAGGCGAGTCAGTACACCTCTGTTGTTGTAGAGAATCCTTCCGGCAACACCATTTCCATCAGCAATGACTCTTCATTCAGCGGATACTTAGTTGGAGCATAACCATGTGAGAACCAGTCAGGTCGGTAATAAGGCGACGTGTGAGGTGAAGCTCATGTACTTGTCTTTTTGCGGCGCTAATGAATACACTTTGGAACCTCATGTGGCTGTTTTGCAGCCATTTCTTAAAGACAACCCAGCACTGGTTGATCATCAGCACACCATGCAAGGAGACTGAAATATTGAAACAGTTAAATTCTACAATGTATTCATGATGGCCACAGTAAATTTGCATAGAAACATAAGAAAAACGGATTGACTGACAAATATATGGAGGAAACAGAGTTTAAAGACATTTCATGCTACAGAATTGCTTGGGCACAGCCTACTTGCCAGCACAGTAGGCATCAGAGAAAAAGAGAGCCTATCTTATATGTAGTCGTTGTTAGACAAGCCGATGTTTTTAGGTTCTCTTAAATGCAAATGAATTTCCGTAATTTACAATGTTACTCTGCCTAGTAATGTTCTGGCATTCAGATGAACGTTACTAAAAGGCGAATAGATACCATATAAGTCTGCGTGTATGTTTATGGGTATACAAGTTTCGGTGGGCTTATACACAGTGTGGAGGGAGAGCTCCTGTTCAGATAAAAGAGGACGGGCATACGGTGATAAACTTTCAATGACGCTTAAATGTAAAAGCCAATAGACGGGGACATCTTTTTAGGCAATAGATTGGGGTTGAGATTTGAACATATCTATTCCGTAAGGACGTTTTTTTCATGAATTTAATCGACGACTTGGCACTGTCCAAACTTGGGACCAATATGACGCTCGTCATTTCTTTACTACCAAATTTTTCTATTCATAAAGACTTTTGCGTACACGCTCACTTAAGGGGACTTTAAAACTCTTACGCCTGTTGGTATACATGCGTGGTTTTAGGATACATCAAAATGCAGTTCTGCTATATCTGTATAAAAACGTCACTACTGTGTATCTAGGACCATTAGTATTCTCATCGATTATTGCTATGAAAGTAATAGTGAGTGGTTAGTATAGCAACTTTTACCTATTTAAAATGATTGTTTTTTAGAAAAATGTTTACTTGATCTATTTAGGGAATTAGATTAAGTGAATGTCTATGCTACACGAGTGTAGTTATATATATATATATTCCTTCAAAAGCAGATATCAAATCTATTGCCTAAAAGTTTTTGATATATACATATCTATACCTTGTGTCTGAAGTATACTTCTAGTTTGTTTTTGAATTTGTGCAATTGCAGTCATTTGGCACCACATCATTTTGGAGCAAAATTCTTACTGATCGACTTTCAGTACATCCAACACTTATATAACAGACGATTTACCAAGGTAATTCCTTGGTACATAGCCATGCACAAGCAACGTTGGTCGTGCTAGTTCCAGTTATAAGTAAGCAGGGTGTAATGAAGAAGCAGGGTTTAATGAAGAAACAGTGTACAAGCTTACAGACTTTTTCCTATAGCCCGAAAAAATCATTTTAAGGTTATTCTTTAACTGGAGGTTACCGTTGACTAGCTATTTCAATGGACTTTACTTAAACATAATTATGCCAAACACACTCAACTAGTTTATTTAAGAATAAAAAAGTGCCCTTCTCACAAGAAGTGACGGAGTATGCAGCTCTTGTGAAGACTATAACCAGCAAGTTAAAATGGTGCCATTGCTAACCAAAGCAAACATAATATTCCTGCTCATCTCAATGCCACATTATCACAGTCACATCCAAATTGAGTAAAATTGGCCTTGCATAGGTAAGGAGAGAAGACTTAATCTGAAATGCATTGATGATGCTGTCCAGTTGGTCACGTATGCCTTGATGTATTATGTGTGGATTTGGTATCAAATTTGAAATTGGTTTTGGCATATTTTGCTACAGGAGACGTTAAAGCATGTCACGTACGTATAACTAGTTGCGAGGCAGTTGCTACACTAGATAGAGCAAATTTTCAATGACTTATTATTACTGCTGTTTCTGATTAGTTGTTATTATCTTATTGAATGTTTCACAAAATGCATGATTTGTTGGATGCGAAGAGAGGTTCATATGTTGGAAGCCGTACGAAAACTTGTTTCCATTTGATCAGTATATGTTTGTTTCTTTCTGATGCACTCGATCTAATGAAGGCAACTCAGAGCATTAGTTGGAAAAATTACACGAACGATCTTTTTGTGGTACAAAACTTGAAAATCACCTTGAAACCTTGTGACGTTGCGCTAAAAAATACTTAAAAGCTTTTTTCTTCTGATACTCTTCAGGGTATGAATCGTCAGAAAGGAAAGTATATGTATATAGCAACCTATATATATTTATACTCTGAAGAGGGTCAGACGAAGAAAGCTTTTAAGTATGTTTTTAGCGCAATGTCACAAATTTTCAAGGCGAAAAATTACATCTCTGCAAACGCAATTATAACTGCTACAAAATGTGTAACTAGTCACATTCAGCTCATTACAATGTATTCAGCTCTGATTGAGAACTATGTGCATCATTCAGAACCTTTGCTTTCACAAGGTCAAAGAAGATTACTGACTTCAAAATTTGTCGTTATAATTGTCAATTAATATTCGAGTAATTTCACTGAAATTTGTTCCCATGGATCAAAATAACCTGAAATTCCAAAACCCTGGTGAAAATGAAAAGGCGTACTAATACTGATGTAATTTCAGAAATAAATAATTTAGACGGGTATGTCACTTACCAAATAATGGAAAGAAACAATACACTTGGAATAATTGTAAGCATATTGCATCATTGTGCAAAGTTGTTCGAGATGAAACATGATGAGCATTAAATCAAATATTTCTGTATAAATGTACAACTCGCAGTTAAAAGAACTGAGTGATTCTGTTACAGATTGCTATCCTGAATTACAACATTTAGCAACAGACGTTTTTGCAAACATAAGTAGATTTCTCGATGCACTAAATATAAAGTAGGAAATTAAAACAAACAAAAGCAGTATTTATTGCCGTATTGCAATCACACCTAAATACGATTGGACTGATTGGAATTTCTATTTAAATTATCTAAAAAAAACGAAAACATTAAGTATACAAAACGAAAGTTAAAAAGTTTCCTAAAAGTACAACACTATCTTAAGTAAAACTGACATTTATAAAGCTTTTCGTCTGACAATTTTGTTGAAATTTGTGCTAGTGCCCTCTACTAGGGGTACTCCAAGCACCGCCAATCCCAAGGGAAGTCTTTGTTGAACTGATTGATATTGCCACTTGTGGAATTCAGCTTCAATGACTTGATGTACCGACTGATTGATAGTGTAGCTATGGGTTCACCTCTGGGACCGATATTTTTGTTCGTTTTCAAGAGACAAAACTGTTCAGTTCAACTTCAAAAACCCTTGGTAAATTTTAGGTATCTTGATGACACTTTTTTGAATTTTCCCATGTGACAAGGGTTGTGAAAATGTCCTCCTTAACTTTAATTCATTATACTCCTAATTGAAATTCACTATTGCAAAGGACGAAAACAATTGCTGACCAATCTTTGACGTCCAGGTTGAAGACTGACACTGCCTTAACAACATGCATCTACAGAAAACCCACATATACTGGTCAATATCTCAGATGGGATTCATTCAGTCCAAAACTAAGCAAGATCAACTTAATTAAAACATTAGTTCACAGGGCAGTTTCTATTTGCTCCCCCTACAAAACTTAGTTTTAAGGTTGAACATATCAAAGCCATACTTTTAGACAATGTCTACCCTGAAAATGTGGTTTCTCAATGAATTTCACAAAAAGTAGCGTCTTTTAATTCAGATCCTACATTTGGTCCTAAGAAATGCCCGGTATGTCCTAAACTTCCCTGGATCGGAAATGTTTTGTTACGCTTTTTAAAAGCAAATTAAGGAGTCTTCTGAGGGGTATTTCACTGCCGTAAGTTCGCATGCGTCTCAACTCAAAAGGCTGTGCTGCCTACCATACACAAAAGTATGATTTCGTGCCGGTGTGAAGCCAGGTACGATGGCCGCACTTCCCAAAGGTTGGTTGACCGAATTAATGTACCAAGACACATCCGCACAACCCCTGCGACTATATAAATCTTGCCTTATGACTCTGCTATAGGACATTATTCTCTAAATAGTCTATCCTACGCCGAGCTGTATAGTGACGACCTGTTTTCGGTGGTTGCTAAAGCAAGGTCAAAATTTCGTCTTAGTGTTTTAGAGCTGGTTTAAACACATTCGGAAATGTAAATCTTGCCTGTGTCGACGGAAGGAATTTGTGGTTCCCCTCAGATTGTTTCACTCGTTTAATTTGGCGGCTATCTTATCATCTTACTATTTTTCTTGCTCTTTCTTTCCTTTGTACTTTCTCTCTTTGTCTTTTCTCGTCCAATACATGGTTCGTTGCTTTCTTATTAGTCAATTTTCGATCCTACCTTACATTACAAATTTTGCTATATTTCTGTCACTGTACTTTGACGAATCCACGTGATCAGTGTCAGACAAAAATATGTCAGTTTATATATGTCGCTTCTACTTAAAGCGAAAGATCAACTGATGTCAACCCACATACGTTCTTGCATGCCGAAACCTGAACAGGTATTCGGAAAACGTTCTTCAATTAAAGCGACAAAATATATGCTGCAAAGTAGTTTTGTAAATGTCTTGAGACCAAAAAACAACCATTTTGCCCTGGAAGGGTTCTTTTGCAGACAGAGAATCTTAGAGAGACAAAATCATACCCCTTCATGTTATCAGTTTGGATACAATGCCAATATTGCACGGATGAAGAGAACAATAGTTCTGTTGCAGGCAACACAGTAGCAAGACACAAACAAAGAAAAGCCCTTTCAGAGAAACGGTAAACCAATAAAAGCTGTAATTAAGAGCAAATGGCTATTCTGTAACTGCTTGGCTGTGTAAATCTCTTTGTTGAGTGACTGTCATCTGGAATCATTTCAAAATTCGACTACCCAAATGCCGGGACTTTCTAATCCCTCTTACTCAACCTTATCCAGTCAGCCACCGACAGTGTAGCGAATTTTTCCTTGCCATCGTTAATAAAGCTCACCTAAGTTTGGAATGTAATCTAACCCTACAACTTTGAGAGCTAGTACTTAACATAATAGGAAATCAGGCACTAGACACTAAATCCACAACCTTGAGAAGAAGTAGATAATATAGACACCAGAAACTACAATATTGATTCTACAACCTGGGGAAAGTGTACTTGGCATAAGGAGACACCAGAAAAAATATGATACCGAATCTACAACTTTGATGAAAATTATTCCACATTAAGAAGTCGTCAGAGATAATATTACAGGGCTGTTTGAAGCCCCGTTTGTATGAGTATGGTTCAAACTAACTCTCCTGGCCGGCGATAATAAATGACAACTTATGATTGGTGATGGATGAGGCCGGTGATGATAGAGAAGACAATGACCATATCAACGATAGTGAAGAAGATGATCAAATGGGTATTTATACGTACATACACCCTCTTCATGAGATTTACGATCAATCACGCATATTGACAACGATACACAGTCAAAAGGAATCTCTCGCTGTAGCGATGATTATTCTGCAAAAGCCTTCCCTATTTTCTGAGATCATTTACAAAGGGGTTACAAATGTCACTAGGTCCATAATATAAAGAAAGGAGTAATAAAAAGAGCACTAATAAAAGAATAATATGCGATAATAAAATATAACGAGCCGTTTCATTCATGCAATTTATACAAATCATCATAAAAAACTCAAATGCAACTACTTACATTTAAATAAAAAGAATATTAACAAATCATACGATATATTTCGTTTCTACTAATAAAAATGGTGCCAAAGGTGTATATCTGCATGCCTAGCACTGGGCAACATATTTACAGAACTTCTTCATGCATGTCGGAGAAGTGTAAAAAGTCTAAGCAATGACGCACGCTCAAATAAATCAGAAATTCTTTCTTTTAATATTTTTTCAAGTAAGGCAAGGGAATGAGCAGATCTTTGCCTACCACTGCTACCTTAGTTTCCGTGTCCTTCAATTAGCGTCTAAATGATACAACTCTGCGGGTGAGGCACACACACATATCACATACACATATCACACACATACACACATACATACATAAACACATACATACACACATACATACATACATACATACATATATAATCTTCTATGGTGCGAGAAGAGTACAGTACTGTCTAGACGAGTAGCATTATTTACGATGGAATCAAAATCCAATCACGTACTAAACAAAACTGGCGAAAGAAACAGGCTTTGCAAGGTAATAAAGAGACTTGGGTCATTTTTTTCCCAGTCACTGATAATAACATGAAGAAACTAGCAACAAGATGCAAACTTGACCATCCTCTGTTACTTAGTTTTATCCTATGCACGTGAGTTTACCGAGACTCCCCTTACTAAGTAGAGCCTGTTTACAAGGAATATGCAGTATAGTACTTCTCTGACAAATAAAATTTAACAAAAACGGATCTACTTCACTAAGAGACTGCATCAACTAATTCACGGGACACTTAGCCGATGAGAGTGCTTATTCTTCTTACCCGGATTATGCCGGATTTATCCGGATTTTGCCTTAAAACTGCGCATGACACAACACTATGCCACACAGCGCAGTCATGCAAACAACTTATGCATCACTGCAAGATAAATACCACATAAGTTGAAACTTCCAACATTGCAACGCAGACCTAAAGAGAATTAAATGACGAGAGTTTCATTTCTGCAACGGTATTTCTCCCCATTAAATCTTCTTCCTCTTTAAAAGGTCTTCTCCCTCCTGTGTCAAAAGTTTTAAAATAGGCCGAAGAAGTAGAAATGGTCAAGGGATAGATAAAAACACATTAATCATCACAACAAAATACAACAAATATGGATATACAATTAAGGTGACAGACTGTGAAAATTGTACTTCTGATGGTAGATATATGGCAGCATTTTTCGTATAAAAAGATTGCCACACATCTCGCGTTGCTTCAATAAAAGAAATAGATGGAAACATTCCAGGATTAAAAGGGAATACTCAAAACAACAAGCAAACACTACCCTATAGCAAAAACAGCAACAACGGCAGCCAAGGAAGATTTCAATGATATTACTGGTAGTGACCATTTACCGTATCATTAAATACCCGTTGTTATGACAGCTGTGGCCATAGCTATCTTCACATCGTGTCTGAAAATTAAACGGGTCTCTTTTGATTCTTCCATACACCAGAAAAATGCATGTGTGGCAAAACGAGATTCTGTGGAAAATTTACAACAGTGAACGTAAACTTATTTAGTAATTCAACTCAAATAACCACGAGGCTAACCGGGCTAAGCTGGTCCAAATTCATGAAGATAAACACATAATTAGAATGATCCAACTAACAAAAATCAGACTAGCTAGCAGGGAGAGTCAAGCGTCATGTAGGCAAGTTATAAGTAAGCAAAACCAACTGTAAGATACCTGAAGTGTCTCTGCCATTGTATGTGTTCGCTTCAATACCCCCTTTTTCGATTCTTTCTCTCCCTCTAAAGTTTCAGCTTCGATACCTCTAGCACCCCCATCGGCGACCTGCAAAAGCAAAAGGCAGGAACAAATCAGGCTACGAGACGCAAAGAGGTTTAGATGTGCCTTCCATTTTCTACGTAGTCGGTAACGTGAGCCGCAATCTGATTAAATTATGGGTGGCATGCTGGTGTAGCTCTCGCCTTCTATACAATCGAGAGGCATTTCGCACTACATTGCGATCCGGAGAAGCATTGCCATTCTCTAAGTTAATGATCAATCCACCTTGATGGTGGCCCTAAAAATGCCGGCAGGAGGTAAAATACAACCCGTGCAGTCACCAACCCCAAGATTCTATCTTTAGGTTACAGACAACAGCGGGAAAATTTGGAATGATAACGTATGGAAACTAGTCCAGGAGTACATGTAACTTAATTATAACAATTGCAGAGGTAACTGTTACCCAAAACATTTTTGCTATGACAAGACTGAAATTATTGGCCTACGATTTCGTGCGACCGAAAATCGTTGATTTGACACATTTTACATGGAGTCTAAGCTTTTCTCCCAAAACCATTTACTCTTAATATCTGTTGCATTTTGTCATGTGTACGGTTTACCATTGTTATCGTGACTTCTATTACTCTGCTAAAATAAAATAAAATTGCAATTTTATATTTCATATGATAATATAAAGCACAAGCAAAGTATGTGTGAGAGTAGGATTGAACTCTTTACGCCTATCACTATCAGTCATAATTTTTGCTCACCCAGTTGGAAACATATTGACATATATTTGATTTATACTTGACATATATTTGATTTATACTAGCTTTATGCAAATGTTATTGATCCTTTGGAGTATCAAGGTATCTATCAAATATGTGAAATGGAAATGATAGTTTGGGACCTCAAATCGAAATGTTTGAAGTTCCTAATGTCTACTATCGACAGAAAAATAAACCACCTTTGGCTAAAAGCACTGTTAAAGAAGCGACAAACCATGCAAAACATATAGCATTAATCAAGAGGTACGCACTTAGGTCTAAAAAGAACGTCAAGTGATACCTCTACCGTTTCTGAAATGGTAACTGTCTTTGTTACTGCATCTTCCTCCGCCCTGGCACCCTTAAGCTCGTGGACACTGTCATCTTGTCCTCGTGTTCGTCCGAGCTCTTCACTTCCCAGGATATGTTTTGCATCCTACAAAAAAGTAAGTAATCAGATTCTGTTGAAAGTTAGTAAGTTTATACTTGTCAATTAACGAACATCTCCAACCCACTTTAAAGTAACATTCCCTTTAGACAGTCAAGGCCTACCTTTCTAATGTATTCATTGCACCAAGGGCAAGACTACTTCATGGTGCTAAGTCATTGTCTTCTTCGCAATTCTCCAACAAACCAATTTTACCTTGAAATAATTCAGACGGCAGTATTCCAAGAAGGTGGTGACACATTCCACCAGCATTTGGGTTACAACACGTAACATTTGATTCAGCGGTCAAATGTCCTAATCTCATGCCACCTGAGCTTTGACATAAACTGCGGTACTAACATGGTCTTACAGTGTCATTTCTTCCAATTCACAAGAAAACAAAATGAACGAGTAACATTTCTACTAAAACTTGCACCCTCGCACAATAATCCTTTAGTTTTCCACATATGGAAAGTTTAACTTGTTACATCATTATCGAATAATGTCCGGAAGTAAAACCTCAAGATGGTGATGCCAAATTCAGAAAACAGAAAAGAGGAAAACAATTTCTTTACATTTATGGCGGGGGAAGGTTAACTAGAAAAAGTACACAACATTGGATTGAAGGAAGTGTGATCCGTCAAATTCGTCCTTCACATCACACGGACAGTAAGTGGAGATGGCAGTTCTCTAAAATTCTAAACGAAAAGACTTTTTACAATAAAATATGAAATGTTTGAAACCTTGCCTATAAATAAATACTTGAAGATAGCCCGTTCGTGCACATAAGGAAAGGCAATCTGTGCATTTTCAGTCATACTGGACTGTTAAAATTCATACATGAAAACAGCTTTCCAGAAAAAGCAATTTCATACGGTGTTCCCCTAAATGGTGCTTGATGCAGCGAAGGGTCTTTCCAACTGACCTGTATTGCTGATGCCAATACTATTTCCAAGCATTTTAGGAAAAGTGCCTTTAGTATTCTGGAAGAGCGAGGGATAACGATAATAGAAGAAATAAAACACAGTTCCCCATCCCTTATTTACACAAACCCTATCATCTTCTTTGACAAAAGGCAAAGTGTTCCCCAAACGGTTGGAATTTTACACAGACGGAGGAGGATCGTAATTTCGGACTTTAATCGACTTTTAAATTGATAAGTAACAGGGCACCGTAAGCATCTGATCCACTAAAATAAATGCTATACTGGACAGGAACTTCAAATGATCTACAGTGACACGACTACTACCTCCATTACCTGGACAGTTGCAGTCATGGTCGGAGTTCTATGTAACGGTGCTCTGTGTGGTCGACTTTCTGTCTCACCATGGGTTACAGGCGAGGATTCTACGTCGTGTGCCCGCGTTCTCCCCAATTCTTCGTCACCAAGTACTTCCTTGGAGGCCTACAAATGTAATAATTGGATTCGAAATTTCCATTAACATTACATTAGTAATAAAGAGGGCAGAATACAATGACGAATGATTCTTGTTTTTCTGGATGATATAACCTATTAGTGAGACTGACTGCTTTCTTCTATAAACTTCCAGCGACTACCTTATTTCTGTTCCTTCTGGATCGCTTTTCTCTCAACGCAGTTCCCATACGATAATTGTACTGAGCACGCTATTGCTCCTTCATTCTCGCACGATATTTGCTAATCCTCCTTTTATTAACCACTTTTAACAACCCCGTCTTCTCTGCTACTCGTACATCGTGTTCACATTGCTTTCTCCTGTCCTAGTAACTCTGAGCACTCCGCTATATACCCAGAATTTAAAGACTATGCTTTTTCTCTCACCATATTTCCTTAACACCCATATATTGCATGCATACATGACTACTTCAATATTGGTGATTCGGTCAGCACCACTTTGAGTCGTGCACTAACGTTTTTGCCTTTCTGGTTCCTCTAGCAGTACTTTGATAGCCTTGCCTATTGCTAAGCAAGTTTCGGCTTACTGGTGACTCTTGGTGTCTACTGTGAATGGGAATCCCAAAAACGTTAACTTCTAAATTTCCTATATTATGTCCACTTGCAGTTGGACAATTCCTTAACCATTTATTGCTATCATTTTGCATTTGTTCTTTTTAAGCGAAGATTACCGCTCTTGGCTACCCGTCTGGATGGTGATACCATAAAACATCAAGTATTCTTCTCTTTCACTTACTATAGACCTTTTCAGTGTTACGTCACACGGAACGTTGTCAATGGCAACGATCCGACGAAGGGGCAAACAATGAGGTCCGTCAACAGCGTTTCCTATGGAGCATGGTCTT
>JANTCA010054583.1:0-17500 GCA_024741275.1 Chironex yamaguchii
CTCTGAGGAGTGTCAGACGAAAAAAGCTTTTAAGTATGATTTTAGCGCAATGTCGCAAATTTTCAAGGCGAAACTCAAGATTTGTTAAGATTCCTACGGAAACGTGTATTTTGAGTGGTTTCCAATGAGCGCCATTCCTGAAAAACTTTGCCTCTTTCAAAACCAGCAGCTGACGGTGGCTCATTAAACGTATCACAGAGCTTGTTGCTTTCCGCTTTGCCAAAGGCTTTGTCACTGTGGTCCCAATGTTTGGAGTCAAGCCAGGCCGTTGCCTTGAAAACATCTTGGTCATACAACAAAAAGCAGTTTCGAATCGAGGGACATATCATATCAGCAGCTTTTCCTTGAATTTCGTAGCTGTTTGAAATGAAGTGACACCAATGCTTGTCATCTCCATCTCAACATCAATGTACTTCTGTTTAGTTGGGTGGCATTGCTCATGCCCAGCTTTTGGATATTCGCCTTTGACAATGTTGTTCTCCATGTGAAACTTGGAAAGAAATGTGCTCAGGGACGTATAAGTAGCTTCAGAGACATCAGTGACATCAGAAATCTCTTCCAAGGCAGCAACTGTTTTTTCGATTGCAGGAGGGATTTGAATGCCATTTGATCAACATCAAATTTATGGGCTTCACCAGTCGATCCACCTTAAATGAAAATTTGGATAATGTTTCAACATAAAAATTAATATTACTGTTTAGAATTTATTAATGCTGCTCATTATTGAAGGGAGGTTTCCACAAGATGTTAAATCATCCGTGCACATGTATTTTTTGAGAAAAAAGCTAGAAATTTGGGCAGTACTGGGAGTTTCTTAACATCATCAGATCTGTGCCCTCCCTGAACATTTAAAAACAAGGTCTTTTGAATCTTTCCAATGTTTAGAAATTACTCAATCACTTTCCGAGTAACGTAATACAGGAAACAAGTGAGAATAAAGTAAAAAATGCAGAAGCTTCTTAATTTCTTGGCCATCTGAGAGTCTGAGTTTCTTATAAGTGGTTTCTTATGAGAAAAACTACATGTAGCCTATCGTAAATCTCAAATTTGATCCACGGGTAATGCAAAGGCGTTATTGCTCTCCTTTATGAGGATTTCTGGGAAATGCTAATCGCAAGATCTTATTCCTTGAATTTGTAATATACATATTTATTATATTTATTATATATATATTTGTAATATATATATATTTGTAATATACATATATTTGTAATATTTGTTGTTATTCCATAAGATAAGGAGAGGTCAAGAAGTCAAGATATCCTTCCCCTGCTTTCCCTTTCAGATGAAGTGTGAATCTTAATCAAAGAAAGTTATTATGCTACCAAAGTTATTAACAGAGCAAAAAGCGAACACTTTCAGGACTTGTATGTTGAAGCAGATCAATAAATCTGAGTAATGTGAGAAAAACGAGTTCCAATCGCCATGGTAACAGCTCAATTTATTTGTTCCTAAAGCTATTTGAATGTTAGGTAGCAAAGGACTTTTATCATACAACTTGACTGGGCAATCTGGCCCAAACTTTATTGTGCTTAACAAGACAGTTGTGTAACTATTACTAAAAATCCATGGAATATCATGGATTGATAAGTTCAAAATTGAACTTGCCTGGTGCTTTGTAACAACCTCACTTCCACTGGCAAACGCTTTTGCGGCGATGACAGCAGCTTCTTTACACGTTGGATGATTCACGATTTGTTCTCGATGTTTTGCACATAATTTGCACATGATTTCTGTCATGTACTGCTTTGCCTTGAAGATCTCGATTTTATGACTGATAATACCCTCTTTGCCCCACTTCAGGAAAGTGCTCAGTTCCTTCATTTGTCCATTTCTTTGCAGGCGATGCTCAAAACCATCCAAAAACAAGAATCAACCATTGAACGTGGGTCAGCTATATAAATTTTCTTGACCTTGTCAAAAAATTGATGTTTGTTTGATTTGCTATTGACACTTATTCACTGATAATGAGCTCAATTGAAGACATGCAACAAGATGAAATCGATGATTATCAAAAGACAAATGATGGGAGTTTGAAAGGTTTCCAGGTAAATCATGGACTGCCGTATTAAAAAAACTTCGCTAATGCCAGATCAAGGCATGGGATAACTTGTAATTCTAGGGAAAGGAAGGCATGTGCCAAGGCATGTGGGAGTGATCGCATGCCATTCCCAGTAAGGCCAGGTATAGTCAGGCTAGTAAAAATATGTGGGCCTGAATGGAAAAATACAAGACCATATATCTCATAAACTTCATCATCATCATCATTTACATTTTAACGTCGCTTTTCCACGCTGGCGTGGGTTGGACGGGATCTTAATAGGTTTTCAATTAATAACAATGTCATCACAATTCTCTGTGAAAGAAGTCTGGAATCAAATTAATAAGTCAATGTAAATAGATCTAATGTTGTGAACTGAAACAAGATTACAAAATCAAGAAATACTTTGTAGTTTGGTGTCTTTGCTAATACTACTACAAGAACATTACATCAAACTTGCTGTAAAAAATCATGACATTTGGGTCCAACAATATCAGTTAAGAAAAAGAATGAAATAACCTTTATTTCATTTACACTTAGATATTTTAAATACAGCTTTTACATAACATCAGCAGAAATACTCTGAGCCATGCTTAGTTGCATAAATCATCTTTAAGAAAGATGGTATAGTTTTGTAACAAGCAGTTGTTTGGTACCAAACAACAAAATGCATTAAGTGAGCCACATATGCTGTATGCTGCAGCTGTCAATCCTCACCTCACTACCAAAGATGACCAGGAACCTAATGTCATTTTGAATAGGTCTCTAAACAATTTACATTACCATTTTATCTAAATTTTCTAATGCAGCCAATGTGGTTGGGGCTGACTTTAATCGTACATAAAAAGCAGAACCATATAAAGGCAAGCACAAATTAGCTTACTCTTTTCTGCTGTGCTTCAACCACTGGATTAAGCTGAAAAATAAAGTGAAATGGTTTAAATATAATGATCTGAAATATTAGAAAATAAAACCAACATACGAGAGCAGTGAGAAACAAGGAAATAAAAAGAACAAGTACATGGAATGTGCATGAAAAAAACATTTGCATGCCATCTTCCAAGTTGGGAAGCAAATTCCTCAGGGTTAGGGTCCAGGTAATAGTGAGGAATGTACAAGCATGAGTTCCTCGATGGACACCACCCCTAAGAAGTCATCATCTAAGATCAATCCTTTGAAAGTGTCATTGAGTTATTCTAGAGTTGTATAGAAAAAACTGGCATCAGGCAAAGTGATAATTGATGAATGATAATAAATGAAGAAGCAAACAATGTTATTAGAAAGACCTCCAGTTTACTAATGAGTCCATTATCCTCAGAACCAAGAACATATCTGTCCTAATCCCAAACAATGGGCAACTGTAGACTATGATAGCAAATGGCCTGGAAACTACACTTCAAAAACAATAATATTTCCACTTTCAGGCAATAGAGGAGTACAATTTCCAGCAAATATTTCAGATGCTACTTTAAATTCACTCATTGTCACCATCAGATAAAGGTGACAAATACTTTTTAACCAAGGCTGCCAGATGTGGTCATTCAATTTCCTTCATTTTCCAGCAGGACAATGTCCAAATTAGATTCCCTGGATGATCCCTGACCAGAGTTGGGGTCAGGGTTCTGACTGAAAGTACGTCTGTCTGGTACGAAGCTAGATTGTCTATGCCGCTAAATACTATCCCTATACCTGCTTCAAACTATTTCTTAAGCCAACTTGCTAACTGAGAAGCTCTAGGATAAAGAACCAATACTACAGATTCTACATACCTAAAACCCTGACTATATAGCATGGCTTTTTCATATGGAATTGATGGCATTGCTAGTAGTTCATGTCTTGGCATTATCTTTGCAAAATAAGTCTTCTTCAATCGATCACCTCAGTCTGTGATAAAGTGATCCGTAAACTTGATAGTGAGACCTTAAGGTACACAATTAGAAATGACTAGCCAAACAACTACCCTTGCTTCTATAACGCTTTAGATGCTTCGGGACCACAAATGCAATTAAAACACTGGATAGTAGATTCAAATGACCTGTTTACTTCATTGTTGGGACTCATTTGTCATAATTCCATGATAAACGTATTTACAAAAAAACCTTCATTGAGTGTATTATCAGTCATTGATAATGACCTGACTGCTCTTAATTTGGAAAATGCTGACCCACTTTGAAACTCCGCAGCACCATAAATATGAAAACAAGATGGATGATGGATGGATGATTGATGACATTTAATTCAAAAGGGGGTTTCCTATAAAAGAACCCAAATATCACAGATAAAGTGGGCAAACCCTCAGATAAAAGTATGACCCAATAATTTCCAATAACCAAACCCTGTCACCAAAATCACTTGGTCTGTCCCATGGCAACCAACAACAGTCTCTACATATCAGTGTACTGGTTCCCTGTGCATTTTGCAACATCGGCTCCCAGTGCCATGGAAAAGAAACAAGGCAAGGTAAGTTACTATTTACACTATTTACAACAATCCTCCATCCTGAAGTTTATAGTTAATTGCCCAAGTATGCTGGTCAGTGCTGCTTCCTTCTTGAGCATCTCGGACCAGAGGATACAACTGTTTCACCTTATGCATCCTCAGGGCAACTTGTTGCGGAAGTGGAAGCATTTCCTTCAGCAGCTGAAGATCCAATTTTAGCCTCAACTATGGCTGGACCAAAACTGTCTTTGAGCTCCACCCCAGATGAGTGCATGCTTGGAATTGATGTCCTTACTTCTTTATTGTGCACATGCTCTGGAGAGCTCAATAAATCAGGATACAGAGTTTCATCTTCCAAACGTAATACAATCTGGTCAACATGTCGATGAAATACACGACCGTCTGAAGTGAGCACTTGGTAATTAAGGTTCCCTTTAGCTGCCATTATAACTCCTGCCATCCATGTATCCCCTAGACCTTAATTTTGTACATAAACAGGCTGATTAGGTATAAAAAAGTGGTGCTTGAAAGTGAAGGATTCATTGCAAGCTGTTTCTTATGAATTATTGACACCACATCTGTACAAAGAAGGGACAAAGTAGACCTTACATTACGCCCCAGTAATAGTTCAGCAGGAGAAACCCCAGTGGTTGTCTGAGGGGTGATCCTATACTTCAACAAAAATATACACAAATGACTTTCTATGCCTCCATCCTTGGGGGTCTTGAGGGACTCTTTCAGGGTGTGACCATGCATTCTGCTTGCCCATTTGAAGAAGGATTATAGGGTGCTGTAAAGATGTGGCATACTCCATTCCTGGCAAGAAACTCACCAAACTATGAGCTTGCAAAACCTGGACCGTTGTCACTTACCAAAGTACGAGGTAAACCATGGGCTGAAAAGAGTCTCCTTAACACCTTAATTGTATGCTTAGCATCTGTTTTTGAGACTAGGTCTACTTCTACCCACTTTGAATGGCTATCTACCACCACAAGAAACATTTTACCATGTACTGGACCAGCATGATCAATGTGAATTCCTTCCCAAGGTGAAGTAGGAAATACCCAAGAATGCACTGGAGCTTTGGCTGGAGGTGCCTGATTCAATCTACATACCTCACAACCTTTCACCACTGCTTCAATATCTTTATCTATCCCAGGCCACCACACATAACTTCTGGCAAGAACTTTTATTCGATTTACACCAGGGTGAACTTCATGTAGCTCCTGTAGCACTCTCTGTCTAAGTCTCTCAGGTATGACCACACATCCTCCCCAAAGCAAACACCTACCTTCAATTGAAAATTCAGATAACCTTGTGATGTATGGCTTAAATGCTTCATAATTATAACAATTCACTACCCCTCTTCCCTCTGGTACCATGGCCAAGACCTTACTGACTGTTGCATATCTTCTTGTAGCTGCCCTTACTTCATCTTCCTTCACTGGTGACTTTACTAACTTCATCATAGTTCTGGACAATACCTTTTTGGAAATTTCTCCATTACAAGTATCAATGGGTAGCCTACTCAGTCCACCAGCAATGCCATTTGAGTTACCAGAACGAAATTTTAGAACATAATTGTAACCTGTTAATAATAGGGCCCAATGAAGAACTCTAGCTGCAGCTCGTGGTGGCAAGGCACTTGTTTCTGAAAATAACCCCAACAATGGTTTGTGGTCAGTGAACATAGTGAACTTGTGCCCAAAGAGAAACTGGTGGATTTCTTTACAGCATAAACTAATGCAGAGTCCAGAGTCCTTTAATGTCTGCAGCACAGAACATTAATTCTCCAGGTGATCCTGATCATTACCTCCAGAAACCAATATATCATCTACCTGCACTTGCACATATCGAATTTTACCAAGTTGCCTGTCCATCTCACGCTGGAAAATTCCAGTAGCAGAATGCACTTCAAATTGTAACCTTCTTGGTTGATACAGCCCCTTGTGAGTATTAATGGTCAGCAGCTCCCTTGAAGATTCATCTAATAAGCCTGGGACAAATCCAGTTTTACGAACTTTTCCCTGTCCGACAATGTGGCAAGCTGATCAATTGCATTGGGTATAGGGCAGCTTTCTAATGGTGAGGCTTTATTAACTGTAACCTTATAATCCCCACAAACTCTCAAGGGGCCTGAGGGGTCCTTTGCATCATTTAAAACAGGAACTATAGGAGCTGCCCATTTAGAGTATGACACTCGCTTCCAGACTCCCTGATTCTCCAACTTGTCAAGCTTATCCTCCACTGTGCATCAGGCAACTTAGGAATGTGAACTTTAGACAGCCCAATTCCTTTGAAAACAGCTCATGAAACTCCCCTATTAGCTGATTTACCCTCTTATCCTCTACTTCCAAGCTATTCACCTGAGCACAAGTCAGAACAAGACTGTCTCATTCCAATCTCAACCTACTCAACCAGTCATGACCAAAGAGGCTAGGAACATTTCCATCCACAATGGTAACAGGCAGACAACAATGCTAACCATTGTAATTAACTTCTACAGTGCTGACACTTTCAGCTCTTACCAGCTCAACCCTCTTTACCCCAGTTGCTTTTTTTCTGTCACTACTACTCATCTTCCTCTCAGTTCTACATTTGTGTTTAGTGTGACCCACCTTTCTACACTTAAAACACCCCATATTCCGAAAAGGATAATTGTTTGCAAAATGCAAGAGAGAACCACAGCAATAGCACTCTTTTTTCCCTTCAACTACTCCCTTTGATTCCAGTCTGTGTACTGATTCAAGTTCCCCAGTATTTGCAGTCCCCCAAATCAATCTTCCATCATGATATCCTATTTAATATGTTCTGGCAGTGTCAAGTGCATCATGTCAAGTATCAAGTTCTTTATGGTCAAAAGCTTTCGTTGGACACTTTCACTGTTTAAACCACAAACAAAACGGTCTCTAAAGTAATCATTTAAATTACCAAAGTTACAGTGCTCAGAAAGCCTATGCAAGTCAGCACGATAATCATTAACAGATTCACCTGATTCCTTATCCCTTTTAGAAGTCAAATCGCAATTTTGTTCGGAGTTGGACTAAGATGCTCACACAACAACTATACTAGTTGACCATAAGTTTGCTTTTAGTATCATTCTGAGCTAAGCTTTGTAAAAGTCTGTATGCAGAACCTCCTATGGTCACTATAAATATTGATTTCTTTAAATTTTTGTCAGTAATCAAACTAGCAATGAGAAACTTATCGAATCTCTCTAAATACTCAATGAAATCATCATTGTTCAAGTCAAAGACTGACATGGTAGTCACAGGATGTGCTGACATTGTGAATAATAAAATCCTAAAACAAAATCCACAACAATGTTGCTATCTGCTCCACAGAAAAAGGTCCAAAGAAAATCCTTGCTGCCAATAGTCTAAACAATGAAAGTAATGACACTTCAACACAGCAGACATTTCTAATACTGCTTTGAACTTGGTAAATATTAAACTCAATATCTCATAATACAACGCAACTAGCTACACCAACGCCTTAACCTTGTCTGGCTGACAAGTCCTGGAATTGATTAAATAACCCTAACAAAAATTTCGCCATGGCAACCAACAACAGTCTCCACATATCAGTGTATTGGTTCCCTCTGGCTGACATTTTGCAACATCAGCTCCCAGTGCCATGGAAAAGAAACAAGCCAAGGTAAGTTACTATTTACACTATTTATAACAGTTTCTTTATAAAAAGATTACCAGACATCTATAATGTCCATCCTGACAATTTATAATCTGAACAGTGTGACACAATGAAAGTAAGATAACACAATAAAAGAAATTAAGTACATATAATAAGAACAAATGTTGTAAACTTTAAGGTGACATAATTGATTGGAATAAATGCTAAAAGATAAAAGTGTTTAACTGTATTTACTACTGAATTGATGAGACAATGACAAAATAGGTCTTTATTCATTATTTGATCTAATCAAACAAGTGATGATAAATCTTTCTTGCCATATTAATAGCTGTAATACTGGACTGTCAAATTGTTCTGGTAAATGGTACCAGAAAAGACATTTGGGTAAAACAAAATAGAGGTGGAGGTAAAATATTATTCAATTACCTCATAAGTTTTCAAGGGCAGAAATAGTCATTACGAAGTGCTACTTACCAATCCTGGTGCACATACTTGATACTCCCTGTACAAATACAGGGATGATAAAGTGGCTTATCAATGCTTCCTTCTGCTCTACATACACGACAGATTTCTAAGTAAAAAATTGAATAAGTTACTTGCAAATCAGCTTTAAATGTATAAAACTAATACTGTCTAACTACAGGTCTAATAACTAGGTCACCATGCTTAGGATGGTAAACTATGCACATGAACATTTTGGTATATTCCTCTTTTGACCAAAAGGTCTCGTTAATGCAGTTTAGGCTGAAATATGCAATTAGCTAATTTTATACTATCATCCATTACATTGTTAAGCTTCCTTTTTTAATCTTCAATATACATTAATCTTATGGTACTGTACTTAACTGTCTACTGTCAAAATTCCATCATGTTTCTAGGTTCTGGGATTTGGAATAATCAACTTTCATCATCATCTTTAAACATTAAACTCTAACCAAGACATTTTTCCCAAATATCCTAAAACAAAAAATAGCCCATGATATGATGATCAAAGACTACTTGTTACAATGGTTTAAAAGATTTTCGACCTTGTGTTCTTATTTGGGTTTTATATATCTGTTTGTGTTGTTTATTTGTTTGTTTTGTTGTGGGCTTTTTTCCCTAAGCTCCAATGTTATTCTTGTGATTCTGTGGCCAAAGATGGTCACAGCATTTTACTACCTTTTCTAGCAACGTAAAATACTTATAAGTAGATTTACACTTGCCTTATAAGAATTTACCTGACAAAAAGCCCTTACATTTATATATAAATTGTTGTTCAAAATTATAAAGTTTATCTTGTAGGATAATGCCAGAGAGGATAAAACAGTGTCGTAATAAGATCACGACCCAAGGGTTGTTCAAATATAG
The DNA here is from genome assembly GCA_024741275.1 of Chironex yamaguchii. Lineage (NCBI taxonomy): Eukaryota > Metazoa > Cnidaria > Cubozoa > Chirodropida > Chirodropidae > Chironex > Chironex yamaguchii. The sequence goes on from JANTCA010054583.1 coordinate 9,482, forward strand.
GACTATCGAAGCCTTTGCTTCAAAAACACAATAACAAAAGGATAATGTGGTCAGTTTATCATTTTCTTGAGTTTGTCTGAGAGTGTTATCTCTTTCAAAGGTCTTTCATTAATTCATCCTTTTGCATCCGCTGGCAGGTCAACAACAATAGAATGCAAACTTTCATCACCTGGCTCAGCTCTTCAGTTTTGATCCCCTAGTCTCTGGCTAGCATTTGGGGGAAGGTTGTCTTTCTGCAGCAAATCGGGAGGTTTCTGTTCCAGAGCATGAAAGAGGATATAACTTCATTCTCTGCTCTTTAACAGTGGCCAGCAAACTGGAGGCGATGGCGCTTTAGTGTGTATCATACAGGAGATAGATTTTCATAAATCCTTTCTTTGCTGCATGTTCCGACAAGTGAATAGTCTGTGCCAGGTCAAGGACTTAAGAGACTTAAGACCCTTTTGTATTTTGAGAGATTTTTATATTTGCTTTACAGATCAAATTAAATGTAAACCAAACATTACTCCGAAAGTGCAGAAACATTACAATCATAAACATCACCATGAGTTTAGTCAATGCTACAAACAACAAAAAGTGGCAATACGAGAGAAATTTGATATAAGACAAACTAACACCTTTCATTGTGTATTAGCAAAAATGTTAATAGTATAAAGCTTGCATAAAATTGGTATATGATGTAAGAATGCAACGAGGAAGGATCCTATAATCCTAATTTGGATGGAGTCAGATAAGTAGCACCCTCCCTCCCTCCTTGGTTGTCAAATGACACACAAATCCACTTACTGTTACCATGAAAACAGACACATGTGCACACAAATCATATTCAAGTGCACACACAATCAAACTAGATTCCCAGCTGACAAATCTAGTAACACACATTATCGTCAACGTCACTGTATGCACCATCTTCACAAATACACTTTAAATATTAGAGATAAAAAAAAGTATTTTAAGCTATAAAGGTTATTTATCTCTATAAAAAGGCACTGGTGTACACGACATATTAACATAACCCACACTTACCTCTGCTCATATTTTCCTCAAAAAACTGATGGGAAACCTGACACTTGGCAACATGATAAAAATAACTCCGAACCTAACGATGAATGTTAATGCAGCCTTTCAAGGTAAAACTAATCCTAACGCTAATCATAACCGTACTAGTAGTCTAAACCTTTATTGACATGATGCCTATCACTGTATAACGCTTCCACAGAATTAAGCACCAGTGTTAGACTCACCTCCTTTGGAAATTCCTAGCTAGGCAAGCTTCTGGCATTTGGGGCTTTTACTTATAGTATACATATGATGATTATAATAAACAACTCGGAATCCTTGTATGCAAACCTAGCTTGAAAACTCCCAATTTAACGTTACATGGTAAAAATATTTTTCAAGAAATACCTTTTTGTTCTCCTGTTTCTTTCATGGTTGTTAAGCAGTAGGTATTCATCATGTTACACATGCAGTACTAAAGACATCAATAACTCGACTCAGATTAAGTAAGAAAAACTCCTGATGTACAAATGTGAACTCTAAGTAATCCTATCACAAAACAAAAGAAACTGGTTATCCATCAATTTACCTTCGCTCTCATGAACTTTAGCTCCTGCCATGACGATTGTGTCATCAACAAAACTCTTCTTGGATAAACTACCTTAGATAACACATTTTACACTGCTTCCATTGCCCAACAATACCCAAGATTTAACAACTACCAATCCGCGGCAGATATATGCATATCAACCTTTGTTTCCTGTAAAGTACTTTTAAATATATTTGCTTATAATCTTAAAGGTTGACTTGTATATAATACTTTTCAACAATGTCCAACTTTTATCAATATTTTTCACAGGAGACGTTGACTAACAACAGCAACAAGAATAGCCATAGCCGTTGTACTTAAGGTGGTCTGGGATCGAAATCCTACTATTGAACGAACAATAGATCCTGGTTTATCACAACCTCGCATACAAGGTCAATGGAGAACATACCAAGGGGGTGCCGTCTGAAAATCGGTTATATTGATTGCAAAACCGGAAATGACGCAGTTCGGCGGGCAAAGCAGACATGAACAACGGATTCTAACATCCTTTTCACGTTGTAAGCTTTTGCTAGCGAAAGAACCAGGAACTTAATTGACTGTAAAGGAATTGCCCAACATGATAATTAGCGTCTACACTTTGCCATATTACAATAATAGGTCTCAGGAATGGGTGATGAAATTGAGGGGAGGGGCATAAATGGGGTTCCTAGAAAACTATTCAGAGCACATACTCTGATGGAACCCTAATACAGAACATTATCACAAGAAGGAGATGATGGTCATTTGCATCCCATTGCCTATTTTTCTACTGCTTTTAATGGTTCTCAACGTAATTGGGTGGCGATTACAAAAGAGGCCTTTGCTCTCATTCTCGCAATTCTGTCAGGTACTCCCTTTATTTTAGTCTCCGATCATAACCCTTTAGTTCACATTCGCACCTGAAAAGATCCTGGTGGGAAGTTCGCTCGTTAGATTGCCGAATTGGAAGAATATGATTACACTGTCGTGTAAGTCGAGTAAATTACATTCGTGGTAAGGACAATACAAAGGCTGATCTCCTCTCCCGCAACCAAAGGGCTACATCTACACAACCAGCTTTCTTATTTGAAGACAAAATTTATGCGACATGTTTATTTAGTGGGTGTTTTATGGAACAATTGTTACATGAACAACAATCAGATTCTGCTCTTCACAGTGTTAAACAGTCTGTGGAGAAAGGTGACCGAATTGTACATGGTCGTTTCAAGTGCATTCAAAACCAGCTTCGGATAGAAAATGGTCTGTTAACCAAGTCGGGTCGTCCGGTTATTCCAGCATCTCTTTGCAAATATGCTGTCACCGAAATTCATAACGTTGCACATTTTGGTATGGATAAATCCTATGGATTATTAAAAGAACGTTTCTTCTGGCCAAATATTATGGCTACATACGTCAATTTGTATCTCTTTCTGTTAATTTTCAACAAACCAAATGCGACACTGTGCCACCTAAAGCACCAATGCATCTTTGGGCTTTGAATATTTTCTACTCATTGGCAATATCTTTGCCAAATATATCAAAGCAGCCCCGCTACAAAATCAAGCCTCGATCATTTCTGCTTTTTTATCTAAATGGATATACAAACACGGTATGCCTTACTTTATTTTGAGTGACCAGGGCACAAACATTTACTGTGAAATGCTTCATCAACTTTGTAATGCATTTGGTATTGAGAAACGACGTTCATCTGCATACCACTCCCAAGGAAATGGTTTTGCAGAGCAAAATATTCGCAGTGTCAAGGACATGCTTCTATCAGCCCTTTTAAAGCATAAACTGAACCAGTCTAAGTGGACAACCATTTTGCCAGAGCTAGTTTTTGCTCTCAATACAAGTTTCAGCAAAACCATCAAGTATGTACCCTATAACATTGTGCATGGGAGATCGGCTCGTTTACCAATTGATGCTCTTTTTGATCTTGATACCTCTTCCCATGAACATGAACACGCCTGCAGAATATGCGGAAGATCACGCTCATGCAATAAAAACTCTTTTCGATGTCGTCATTCAAAACCTCAAAATTAGTAAATCTCGCCAGTTGACAAATGACACCAGTTGTTACTGACACTAAGGAAGATGTTGTCACGAGGGACGTAATGCTTCCTCAATGTTCCTTTCCTAAGGAAGATATCCTTCATCATTCTGATTCGATTTCTAGTAACTCTGATCTTGATGATAGCAGTAATTATAGCAGTTCCGATGATAATTATAGTGCTGATACTGACAAACCCGTTGAACATGACCAACCCAGTAGACCAATACAATTTGAGAACACGAAGGGCTCGTCAACTGCCTGGACACATTTCGTGGTCAGCTATTGACTTATAGGAAGGGGGAAATGTTGTGATTGCATTCCTAACCCACAATAGGTCGAACAGGATATTCGTATTATCGATCTTAGTATATAGTATCTGTTGTTTTGTTATTCTGTGATAGATCATACATAAGTTACCACAAGAAGTATTCCTCATTGCGTTTCGACTCTGGTTACAGTGTCAAATACAATTGCATTATATTTGACTCCTGTGCGACTTTAAAAAGAGCTTCACGCCAAACATCGCAATTATTATGTCCAATAAAATACAATATAATTTTTTGACCGAACTTGCACATTAGAGGATCACCCGTGGATCTTCCGCGGGCATTAAAAACAAATATAAAGGACAATTTATCTGGTTTGTTTATTCGTTCGTGAGTCACTCTGATCAACACAAGTTACATTTTCTGATAATTAGTTCTTTTAAGGCAATGTATTGCAAAATATTTGCCTTTTCTAAGGACAAATATATCATCCTCATTTATCCAAATTTTCAGCTTATCTGAACAGTTTGTTAGGCTTTTGAATTCAGGCCGTTCTGTTAAACGAGGATGTACCTTAATCTTCATCATCATCTTCGTTTCCAGAATAATAATCATCAATATCATATTATCATTTTCATCTACATCATCATCATCAATATCATCATCATTATAATATCATTATTCTTCTCCTGGCTTAAATCCAACTATGTGGGGTCGCCAGTGCAGATCGTTCTCCTCCATTCTGTCTGATCCATTGCATCTCTCTCCGTGACTTGTGCTGCTCTCATGTCCTCTCCTATACAGTCCATCCACCCTCCCTTAGGTCTTCCTCGTTCTATTTTACCGACAATTAGTCTCATCACAGCCTTCCTTACATAGTCACAACTTTTTCTCGTCTATGCACAAAACTTTTCTAGTAAATGTTTTTTTTTGAATGCGCCAAAATGTATAAGGACAATTGGCACAGCTAGATTGTCCTTCCATCTAAGTGTATTGGAATCTGTCTACATTAAAACAAGAAAACCAGTACTCTGTAGGCAGAAAGAGTTTGTTTTGTCACTTGGACTCTTCCAATAATGTTTTGTTTCTTCATTTCCTCTTTGTTTTTTTCCTTTCTTGTTTATGATTGGCTAGTTTTGATACATGTTTCGTATAAATAGGTTACCATATACATATACTTTCCTTTCTGACAATTCATACTCTGAAAAGTGTCTGACAAAAAGAGCTTTTAAGTATATTTTTAGCGCAATCTCGCAAATTTTCAAGGCCATTTTCAAGTTTTGTAGCAAGAAAAGATTGTTTAAATTAACTATTCTTGACTAGTGATGCCTGAATTTTAATTCAGTGCAGTTTTGAAGTGCACTTCCTGTTGTTTTGATTTCCAGTTTTTTATATCTGTCCAACTGTTAATGTGAATGGTTTTATATGTTAGCTCTAGATAATTAAATTCTCTTCTTTCTATTAATTGGTAGCTAATTTAATTTTACAAGATCATCTTCTAAAAAATATAGACGAAGTACAAATCTTGCTGCTATTTTTGCAGGGGTTGTAAGCAGTTGTTAGCCACTAGCCAAAGTGGCTCGTTTGTTGGGGGGAAAAATATAATAATTGAGGCCTAGCTGTTTTGAAACCAGTATATTGCAAACTTCCTCAGTTTACTTCAAATGAAAGTTGTTTTGTAGTAACTTAATAGTAATTTCTGCAAAATGCTTGAACTAATTTAGAGTATTGTGTAGTATACTTAAACGATTCGCCTGTTAATATGCAAACTGAAATTAACGTTCCCTAAAAGCAATGAAACAGATATTTTGTCTCATTTGTTTCTGTGATATAAGTGCTTAGATACACAGATCATATGCTTAAATTTTATTGTATTTTTTGCAAAAAGAGTGATGCATTACTTTCTTCTCTTCTCTGTACTTTGGTAGTATAGCAGGATACATAAATCTTTGCATCATCAACAAAGTGGATGACTTTAAATAGAAGTTCAGTTTGAGAATTTGTTATATTTTTCAATGCTTTTCCGTCAAATTGATCGGACTTGTTGAAAATGTATTCAGGATTTGTACTAGTGACAAGCGTGAAAATGTCTGCAATCAAAAATAGACAGGTACGATGATAGACAACACGTCAGTTTTTATAACTGTCTTTATGCCATCCCTCAGCTTTATGAGTGCTGGCCCAGTAATATCAACTTTTCAAAAGCTAATAACAGTACCTTTACAGCCTGACGTATTTCTCCGAGTCTATACTCAATCAAAGCTTAATCACATTCATCTTAAACCAAAGTAATCGTTCGAGTCTCTCAACATTAAATCAAGAAAACCAGTACTCTGTAGGCAGAAAGAGGTCGTTTTGACATATCTTCAGAACTTTTGAATGCCAAACATTTTCATCCCGGTTCTAACCATTTGCACAGTCAGACATTTTTATTAGCGTTTAAAACTATTGCATAACCAGCCACCTTTCAGGCTGTTCTAAACTTTTGCATAGCAGGTTATTTTTCCAGAACAAGTCATTTTTATTGCGCCTCTAGTCTTGTGCAGAACCAGCCAACTTCATTGCTGTTTTAAACTTTTGCATAGTCAACTCCATTTATTGCTGTTCAATTTTTTGCAGAACAAGTCATTTTTACTGCCTGCTCTAATTTTGTGAAGAGCCAACTAAATCAATTGCTGTCCCAAACTTTTGCATAGCCCGTTATTTCTATTGCTATTCATTTGCAAAGCCATTCTGTTTTCTCGATGTTTAAAGCTTCTCTGCTCTGCAGCTGCTCTAAACTTCTGCATAGCCAGCTATTTTCATTCTTGTTCTAAACTTTTGCAAAGGCAGTCTTTTTTATTGCTGTTCAATTTTTTGCAGGTCATGTCATTTTTATTGAGGCTCTAATCGTGTGCAGAGCCAATTATCTCCATTGCTGTTCTAAACTTATGCATAGCCAGTTATTTTTATTGCTGTTCAATTTTTTGCAGGTCATGTCATTTTTATTGCGGCTCTAATCGTGTGCAGAGCCAGTTATCTCCATTGCTGTTCTAAACTTGTGCATAGCCAGTTATTTTTATTGCTGTTCAATTTTGTGCAGAACAAACTATTTTTATTGCTGCTCTAAACTTCTGCATAGCCAACTATCTACAATGCTGTTCTAAACCTTTACATAGCCAGTTATCCTTGTTGCTGTTCAATGTTTTGCAGATCTTGTCATTTTCATTGCCGCCAAAATTTTCTGCTTAGCCCGCTAACTTCATTGCTATTCTAAACGTTTGCATAACCAATTATTTTTAATGCAGTTCAATTCCTTGCAGTACAAGTCATTTTTATTCCTGCTTTAAACTTTCTGTGGAGCCAGATATCTTTATTTCCATTTCAAACGTTTGCAGAGGAAGCTTTTTTTATTGTTGTTCAATTTTTTACAGATCTTGTCATTTTTATTGTGGCTCTAATCTTGTGCAGAACCAGCTTTCTCAATTGCTGTCCCAAACTTTTGCATAGCCAGTTTTTTCTATTGCTATTCATTTGAAAAACCATTTTGTTTTCTCGATGTTTAAAAATTCTCTGCTCTGCAGCTGCTCTAAACTTCTGCATAGCGAGCTATTTTCATTCCTGTTCTAAACTTTTGCAAAGGCAGTCTTTTTTATTGCTTTTCAATTTTTTGCAGAACAAGTCATTTTTTTTCGGCTCTAATCTTGTACATAGCCAGCTATCTTTATTGCTAATTTAAATATTTTCATAGCCAGTTATTTTTATTGCTCTTCAATTTTTTGCAGGTCATGTCATTTTTATTGCTACTCTAAACTTCTGCATAGCAAGCTGTCTTCATTGCTATTCTAAACATTTGCATAGACATCAACTTTTATTGCTGTTAAATTTTTTCCAGAACAAGTCATTTTTATTGATGCTCTGATCTTGTGCAGAACCAGCCAACTTCATTGCTGTTTTTAATTTTTCCATAACCAGTTATTTTTATTGCTGTTCAATTTTTTGCAGGTCATGTCATTTTTATTGAGGCTCTAATCGTGTGCAGAGCCAATTATCTCCATTGCTGTTCTAAACTTATGCATAGCCAGTTATTTTTATTGCTGTTCAATTTTTTGCAGGTCATGTCATTTTTATTGCGGCTCTAATCGTGTGCA
>JANTCA010054594.1:1620-12479 GCA_024741275.1 Chironex yamaguchii
TTGTATCTGCAAAATTTACGCAAAAAATGAAAAATGCAAATATGTTCGAAGCTAGTTATTTTCCATAAAACATTTGTCTAAATGATAATAAATCAGAACGATCTAAAACTTGTTTAGCTAGTTGAAGTCTTGAATTTATAATAGATGTCTCTCAAACTTTGTCATCTGAAGCTAGCTAAGGCCCCCGTTGCCTTCCAACCCGATTGAGACATTTTTAATATTAGCTTAGGAAGACTAACAAGACAGATAATAGAAATCGAAGCATTTTATTACATTGCTTGCTTGTTGGCAATGACTTTCCAGAAAGGACTTATTTGGATTAAGCCAACAACTTTCAAGGTGAAATGAAGCCAAAGAGTTCTACAATATCGTTGTCAAATGGATGATCTAATTTAGTCAAAGAGACGTCACATCTGTTATAAAATATCAGAGACGGATCTAGGTTGCTGCTAGTTTTACTCAAGCAACTGGCAAATTTTCAGTACACTTGGTTACTGTGTTGTCGATAGGATATCAGTTCTAGCTTAGATGATAGTCGATCAATATCAGTGAAGCTTTAGATGAAACTATAAATGGTGATGATGACAACTAGCAAGACATGATCTTAGCTAATAAACAAGACATACTTATCTTCGTTCTGTTCCATGACTGCTATAAGCTACTACTATTGTTTGACTGACGAAAATAATTGTCCACATTAGGACATTTTGAGCTGGGGTAACTTCTTTATCTGGTTGAACTGGGCAGTCCTGCTGTTAAACACCTAAAAGAATGATACAAATTCAAACTAAGGTTGTTATTACTATTCATTTAATTTATTTTCAAGAATTCTAAGTCTCAGAGCAACTTGTGTAGAGTTGAACACCATTATAAAAGCCTATTCTCAGCACAGAACAAAACAAATCTAACTGCTGATATTGATGTTCGTCTTCTTCTTCGTTGGCACCATTCTGCAGAAAGTCATCCTTGTTGATAAAAATCATTCAGGGCGAATGCTCTGATCAAACCTTAATCGCAATATTTTCTATATTGCGATAATTGGAATGGAAACTGGAAACAATTGGAAATTTTCTGTATTGCGATAAGATCGAGGGAGAGTGAAAACAATATTTTTGTGTCGTCTACATTAAATAGCCAACATTTCTCTTACTTCTAATTCCCGGTCTTTGCAAGATTTTAAATGTCGACTGAAATAAACGCGAACGCCGTTAAAATCTCAGGTGATGAAAGACACCTATGGGGTTTCATGAACGTGATATTAAAAGCATTCATACTTTGCTATATCAAGTAGACACCTATGTGGTTTCATGAACGTGACATAAAAAGCATTCAAACTTTGTTATATCAAGTAGACGTAGCGACGATACAGACCAAGGTCAATATTCTAAGCTATGTCGTACCCGAAATATGTGTTACTTAAAGGAAAGACACTCAGCTAAGGTGGGTCTGACCCTAATTACTTTTATATTTTGTCACGTAAGACATCTGTATAGCTCTGTACTTATCACAAGATATCACCGAAAAATACACATTGTCGTCGATGGTACATTTGACACATATTCTCTGGGCCACTGTATTCTCAAATTGTTTACGATATTACTGCTGCCGTAATTTGAAGCCGTAGAACGGAAAATTATGGCAGTAGTTTGCAACAAATTGAAGAGAATGATAGGACATTGCTGTACCTAAGATCAAGGAATCTGGATTAAATGGGATGTCATGTCTTGGCATGAAAACCAGGTTTTGAAAGCCGGAGTAATACCAGAGGAAGGTCTTCGTGAAAGAGGGGTGAGGAGGACATATGCCTGCAGTGGGGTAAACGACGACTGCTGCTAACTGATGACAAGAAAGACCGTATGTGTCTTCGACATCAACGAGCAATGAATAGTACAGTTTTTGTATTTGGTAGGTCAAAGTTGATTTCAAAATATCCTAGAAGCCTTTGCAGGTCATGTTACGCCAGTACTTCATGGTCAACTCATCTGCCATCGAACGAAGAAATTTCCTGACTATAGTTAAATTTATAAACAGCTGTACTTCAAAACGATGGACTTTACTTCAGTTGAATTTACATACAACTATATTTCAAGACGAAGAACCGTCCCTCAGTTGAATTCACAGTCAGGTATGATTTTAATGACTCTTAACCAGTGTGTATACATCAGATTCTTAGGTTTTTTTTCGCTTGTAGCATACATATGTTATGTACATTTCAGTTTGCCGTGACACTGTCTACAATATACGGAGACAGAACAAGCCGAACACGCTTAGAATTTATAAGCCATAAAGACAGGCTGTTGGGTGGATAATAGCGCATTATTTTATCAGAATAAAAGTTAAGTTTCCAGAAAAATGCCCACATCACTAATGACACAAGTTCTCCAAGAAAGGAGCTGTTTTTTTGCTTCTCATAACGCACCTTATTTCTCCATAAGAGAAATGTTTTAAAATTACCAGCGGCTCTTTGTGATGCCTCAGCTGCAGTTTATTTTAGATTACAAATACAAATTCAGTTGACTTTGTCGGTTTACACGTAATTTGTCTGTGTGGCCCGCACAACAAGTAAAGTTCGAGATCAGTGTCACAAAGAGATTTCTTGCACGGCCGTTAAAAAGTGCTACCTCAGAGTAAAATTCAAAGTGGTCCACCTGAAACAATATTCCTCTCATCTTGAGTCTACATCTTACAAAACAGTTCTTGGATTATGAGACTAAAATCAACTCTTTGTAGTTTAACTTCCTATTCCTGCGTTCAAACAACATAACCTTTTACCACGAGGAAACAGTAAATCACGGACGTTATTCACAACTAGTAATAATGGCAGACGATGCGAAGACTTCCCAGCGTATCTAAATGTGCCCGTCTGAAAGATTTCCTCATTGCAAACCATATTTGGGTGTTAAAGAGTGATTCAGATCTGAAACACAATGGATGAGAGGTTTCCTCTTAGTATGGATGTTTTGTGGTTTATGATTTCGCAAGACAGTCTGAGGGTAGTGACATGGTTGTAATCTTAACTGACGTACGAATAGGGGCAATGTTGTAACAGATCAACCCTATATTTCAACGTCGTTTGCTGCTGAAGGACGATCTTTGTTAAAGTGACATTAGACACTCTCTACTGTAACCATTATTAGGATGGCTCTCACACTCAAACATCGTGCTATAGTTTCTCCCGCGAGTATCGTTGAACTGAGTTTAAAGAATTTTATTTTCTTTGTGGGTATTCAAATTTACGGATGATAAGTTTATTTCGTTAAGTGTTGGTATTTAACAATATTATCGATATAGCAGAAATAGATTGAAACATGTTAACTTAAGTGCATATATACATTGATCCCTTACAATGATTTAGCAATAGGTTATTATCAACAGTGTAACTTTTCTTCTCTTATCTCAACCCGATTTTAAAATGAAGCGGAACTCTTTTTGCCGGTTTTTTCTCTAATTGTTCATCTGTTTAAACAACTGAAATAGTTTTACTAGTAACAGAATCGGGATATGCCCTGGGTCATTGATCTCTATTGGTCAAAGAAAAGGCGGGAATTTATGTTATTTATTTTAACGACATTACAGAATACGACAATATTTGGGATAGTCATCAGTGAGTCATAAGCGGAGGAATCTCTCTTGCCAAGCACTCTTATACATCGTACATATACAATTACAAGAAAATCAGAGAGAATTCAGCACCCATTCCAAGAGACACCTGTTTTGCGTGCCTAGTCATGCATTTCAACAATACTGCTCAAACTTTTCATGTTTCAATGGCTTACGATTTTTAACTATGCCTCGTAGTGTGAAAATAGTCATGTTTGACAATGTGAAATTGCTGTGTGTAATTGGTAAATGCTTGTCTGAGCATTCTCGCTCCCCTAAAGCGATAGCAAATCATTAATATACATGACTGTTTTTGAAGATCAGTAAAACTATAATTTTTCAGGCATAAACACTATCCTTCATCAGACTTTACAAGTCGTTTCTTTTTTTCGGCTGGTGATTAATTATCTTTGGTAATACACTGTTCTGCTTTAACCCCTGCATTCAACTATCAAATTAAAAAAATGAAGTCGCATCTTTCCAACTAAGATTAAATTGGAAAGTGACCTCGCTAGATTTGACATTGGGTAATAATGTTATGATTGAGAATAGTACGAAAAGATATTAAGAGATGATAACAATTCTCTGCCTGTTATGTAATCATTGACCCTCCATTTTTCTTATGAAATAAAAGTGTAATGTTTATCTCGTGCATTCACTTTAGATTGTGCCACCTTACCAAGAACAAAACATTGTCTTCCATTTTAAATGAAAAACATTGAATGCAAGACCAGGACATCACAGTTTATGTAGTACAAGATGTGAATAATAATTAGCAAGAATAAAACAAGGGTCTTGTTATTAAAAACGGTCCATGAAAAACAAAGCCATCTGTGCCCTCTGAAATAGTGTTTAAAGCTCTCCTAAACAGGTATTTGTTAATCTCCTGGAGTATTGTTTACAACCCATCTAAAGTATTGTTTAACCAGGCGAAATATTCATTTAGACCTCAAATGGAAGGAATGGCCATGACGTCATCTTCTGATAGCCATACGGGAAATTTCTTAGTACTACTCTTCACATCGACCGGGCATAATTTTTCATAATTAATTTAATTCCTTAATACGTTTACACCTAAAATTGTGTGCAAAGTTTCAAATTTGAGTAGATTCAATTTAAAGATGATAATCTATAAGTTTACAAAACTTTGGGAAAAGTAATCGATTTATCCCTGATTTATCACTGAATTACTAATCAACATTGTCTTTATGCATCGGTCTTTCTCTTCTCCAAAACAGTCGTAAAAACGAGGCATTGATAGTTGCTTTTTTATCTTAGTGTCATGGTATTTCGTTGCTTTGAAGCGATTACTTCTTAAACGTGCCCGGTTTTATTTTTCGCTTTTCAGATGTAAAATTTTGATGAGAAAATAAACTACAACAGTCATAAAGTAACATAAATCTACACCCGCATTTAAACTGAAAAATCGTTGCTATTAGTATAGAGATGTTTCTCGTATCAATAAAATGGTCAATGACCAAACATTCTACATATCATGCACAAAGTTGCCCAGCAAAATTAGTTGTTGCTTTGGTCAAAGCAGTTTCAAACAGACTATTTTCTGTCCATTCTACACAGAATTAAATCAATTTTCAAATATGTAAATATTACCAGCTTTTCATGGTCAAACATATAACTCATCAGACTACATTTCCAAATATAACTTGATGCCGTCGATACACGATTGAGCATCAGATATTGCAGCATATATCTGCAGCATGACAATATCAATAAGGATGTGTTTCTTGCGATGGATTAATAATATATGTACTGTCCTATTCATCAATACTAGTCAGCTGTCATTGGCAGAGTTTGTGCTTTTATTAACAATGTACAAAACTAAGTGAGAAATTGCCTTGGTTATGATATACTTGATTAGCTGGATTTAATCTTATTTTCAGTTTCAAGGAAAGATTACAAGGGCTATGTTGTCGCTATGAGTATATCAAAGTGCTTCACTTTAGAGAATGTGTCATCAATCAATGTATAGCATACTCAGCTTTGAAAATCACTCCTCTCTAGTCAACACTGTCCTTTGCAAATAGGACAGACTTACGTGGCCTTGCGTTTTTGTAAATCATTAAACCATGTCATTCTGAGTCTGTACGAGACTCTTCCAAGTTGCACTGTATAATCCTTCATTTCAGTCTGTTCTCTTTACTTCAGATGTACCATGAAAGCTTCCGTTTCCTAGGTCTCAATGTATTAAGACTTTTTGTTCATTTCTGAAGCCGATTTAGTATTTTCTCATTCGCTACCTGTCTCTGTAGGATATTCTGAGTAATTTGCGATAAGTCCAAAATTCAAAAGCTGTGTTTTTCCGTTTATTAGTCAACTTGAATGTCCATGTTTCGCGACCATAAAGAATTACCGAAGAAATGAAACTTGTATGCATGCCAAGTATAGTGTTGATGTCAACTGTTATGTTTTATAGTTGCTTAACGAGCACTAGCCGGTTTACTCCTTCTCTCCATTCTGCATTTATTTACTTTATTGGCAATATGAATTCAAACGCAATTTGTGAGCATGAAAATTATAATGAAACATGTCACAGACGATGAGCTAATACTGTTATGATATATTTAAAGGTCATGAGTTTAATCGCTTGAAAGATGTATTTTGCTGATGACCAAATTTCGAAGCGAACATTAATGCCTTACATTTTGATATAATTGTAAACACGTTTTGCATCTTCTACTGCAATTTTCAATTGTCTAGATTGGGTATACATTCTTATTTGTTAGTTTTCTTTCACGTTGTCAACTCTTTCTCCTTAGTTTGTGTTGTGATGGGACCCATGATAGCAGAGAGTCCAAATTTAACAATTTTTTTCACAACGGGTGTCGAATTTATAATTTTACAGGTATTATAGGTAGTCGATACTGAAACCGTGGGTTAATTCAGTCTATAAAAAGTTACACTAATAGGTATCGGCTGTAGTTAGTAAAATGTAAAATTTCAACTTTGAGGAAAAGAACGAACCGTCCGCGAATCTTCCACTTCAGGCCAGTGGTCTACACCCCTGCAAGTGTAAGGCTCTAGAAAATGGTCTACACCCCTGCAAGTGTAAGGCTCTAGAAAATGGTCTACACTCCTGCAAGTGTAAGGCTCTAGAAAATGGTCTACACTCCTGCAAGTGTAAGGCTCTAGAAAATGGTCTACACCCCTGCAAGTGTAAGGCTCTAGAAAATGGTCTACACCCCTGCAAGTGTAAGGCTCTCGAAAATGGTCTACACCCCTGCAAGTGTAAGGCTCTAGAAAAGATCTTGTTGAATCTAAAGGTGTTCAGAATCATCAAAAGAGCGAATAATTGCAGCTGTGGCACATGTAATTTGACTGTGTTCATTGTTTCTATCTATTTTCATAGACTCATATATAATCCCTCTGTTCCTCATTTCCACTGCGGCTACTGACATTGATAAAATTAGCTAAAAGCACAGATTTCACAGCTGGAGACTACAACCTTGCGCATGCCTACTGCACACGGACTGAAATTGCACTGCAAAACTATCTGGACACAAATATTCCCACGTACACAACACCTAACTACGTCAACAGACATAGATTACTTATTTATCATAATCTTAAATACGTGTCAAAGCTTAAAAGTCAAGCCTCGTTCTGAATACGCTACTAAATGGTTAACGCATAATATTTATATTTCAACAGATATCCAGGCCTGGACACAGCATTCTCTTCTCTTCAAGGTCTCCAATGTCTGGTTGTTTACTCTTCATATGTCCGCGAGAACATATAGGGACTTTAATTTTTGTTCTCCCTATCCTCCACCCTCTTTTAGAACCAGTTCTTCTCAGTAAATTTCCATATGCAATCGTGTCTTAAGGCTTACTACAAGGTTCTTTACTATCACCTTTTACACATTCATCGTATTTGAATAAATTCTTAAATTTGAAAGCGGAGATGTCAACAAGATTAATACAAGGACTGCAACAAACAGAGCATCAACAAGAGAATTAACTAGAATCACTCCGAGACTGCAAACATTCGCCAAGCCATCAGATGGGAATTCCGATTTATTTGATATTCAAATAAGTTTTACTAATGAATATCAAGCCAGTCAAAATAGCAACACACAGTAAAAATGTCACATCAATACACTCATAGCTGGTCGAGTGTTTTGATAACCAACAGATGGACAACGATGAAAAACATAACCTTCTTGGCCGAGATAACACAAAAAAGCCGAAGCATAAACAGTTTTAAATGAAACAATGACGTATTCTGATGCCTTACAATTATAAGCAGGAAAAAATAATAAAAAATGCTAAATATATCAAGTATCAATCATATAAACATCGCTGAATCAAGCTTTGTAGGTAAAATTGTACTCAATAGAAAGCTGATTTCAATTACTATTTGACTTGCTAACATAATGACTTCAATCGTTAATGCAATTATAGATTGATAACATGATAGCATTGTTTGTTGTTGTAAAATTTAAGTGTTTATATTTTTATTAATTTTTGGCACTAAATGCTGAATTGTTTTAGAGGTATATGCTTAACGTAAAGTTCTTATCATATAGACGGATAATAATTTAACGCTGCGAAGAAGTAACGCAAAAAATATATACTACAGGTACTAATGAGAGAAAAACAACAATACCTCAGTTGTTCAGAAACTGATGTGATTGTATTTGAAGCGGAAACAAGATAAAATCTTGCATTTTGACCACAATATTATCTGTACCGCTAATTATTCATTATCTTTTTTTATTATATGATTCGAAATAGGTCTGGAATGTGTAAAATGGCAGTCAGTGTCAAGGGTCTTAGCCACAACCAACTTTAGTCACGAAATAGATCTAAGGATACAATCACATCTTACATTGTAAAATCCATTTATAAAATCGTTCAAATGCAGCTGCAAAGACTAAACACTCGTTTCACTTGAAAAAGATTTTTATCATAAGGCACCCCGACGTCTTTACGTGAAATAAAACATGATTACATAGCGTGAAGTCTTACTTTGTTAAACAGTTATTTCATGGTAATTAAGGATCTAATCTTCTTTATGATAGACTAGATTTTGATACCAAATGGCTCGCGTACAAGGCTATACATAGCAGGGAGTGCGAGCGGGAACAGTTCTCCTAAAAATTTAAAATAATTTTTTATGCCATACCTTCCAGCATGCTGTCTGCAAGCGTCTTACTCTGTAGCTCTCTGTCGACATCATATTTCAAAATCCTGATTTGGGGTGCCTAATATGAAGGTATTGGCCAAATCTTATATTACCTGCACACAATTCCTGCTAATTGCGTGGCCTTGACTAGGTATTTGCATTGGCAGGGTAAAATCGCGACTGCGATACCTAGACTTATTTTAGCTGCAGAACACAGTAATAATAAAGTTGTTTCATATCACGAACATATTTTTATTTGTATATGTAATAATCTGCAATATCTTTCTTTTTTCTCTTCTTTCTCTCTTCTTTCTCTTTCTCTCTCTGAAAAATACGGAAGTTACAAATCAAATACACTTTCATTCCTACAAGACTGTTCTTTGATTAGCTCACTTATCATTGGATTTGTTTGTGAGAGCTTATCACGATGCAGGCTTGTAGGGAACAAAATGTAGTAAACTTGTCCACTCTTTGATTCAAGATACGGTCGAACCTGTCTATAGCGGACATACTTTCTAGGGCGGGACCTATCATGGTCAAATTCTCACCGAAAGAGCTCCATTGAGCGGACTGGTTTGTAGCGGACGCTTTTGATAGTGAGTACAATTTCTCGGAACTGCGTGAACATTTGCCTTAAAATTAACCTGTGTATAGCGGACACTCGTATTTTACTCGTATTTAAGCCCCCCTAGCTGTATGGCATCGTGTCCCTTGATCTGTGAGAACAATATAAACAAACAACATTTAGGATTCTGTAAGCAGTTTTGGAACAATGAGCTATTCCAAGTACTTTGCTGCTTAAGCATCGATGTTGTGAGTTATTTTCTTGAGTGCTTTGTAAATGGATGGCTTGTAGGTACAAAACACATACCGCTTGTACAGTGTATACACCAATAGACAGACACCCAATAACAGGGACAGACGATCAGGGTTGAATGACTCATAGTCTTTAGACCTTTCCTGTTGAGATGTTTGGCTCAGTAGAAGGGGCGTCAGATTTGCACTTGTGAGACCCTAATTCGACGCCCAGGTGGTCAGAATCATACCTTCATTTCTGTCATATAAATAGATCATATTCTACCTGAGTGACTCTATTTATAGTATGACTCTCTCATTCCTGGATGGATGGCAAGCTTCCTTTTGTTAAAGTTTATGTTTATCGGCAGAACTATCTCAAAAAATCTGTCTTAAGTCCTCTTCTTGAGTTCCTGACCAGAATATCCGAAAACTAATCTCACTAATTTTGAAATTTGAATTTGATGTGTTAATGGATCTTTTTCAAGATACTGCTGAACTTCTCTTAACTATTCTCATCGTGAGTGCAAATAAAAAAGCCCAAGTGACGTAACTAAACCAGAGGAGTGTACTCTGTTATAAACTGCGGTAGGCATGTGGGGGTGATTGCCCCCTCAACTTAGGTAAAAGATGATCTTCAGGATAACTTTGAAGTCGAAGAGAAGTTGGCTTGGCAAGAATTGATACCAGAAATACTTGAATGCGATGACGTAATTCGCGATGGCAAATTTTCATTTTTCTCCGTCAGTTTGGTGAAAATACCGGCGTGTTATAGTGCATAAGACTACTATCTTGCAAGGCAGAGGCTGCGGGTTCGAACCCGCATCATCAGAAAAAAAATACCAATGGTGAGAGAAGGAAACAGGAGCCCACTCTCATAAAGAGCTCCCTTCCTAGTAAAATCAGTAACCCTGGCATGGGAATTAGCTATGCTCAGTAATGAGTATGCTACAAAAGATCCCAAAAAACTAGTATTAGGAAATATACAAAATGGATGTCATTATAAATCTTTTTCTCTCTTTATACGTATGTCATCATTGTTGGAATTGGGAAGAAGTTCTAAAGGAAGAGGCTCATATCCGCTCATACATATGAAGTGTTTCAAAATTGCCAAATCTTCCATTTTTGTATTAATCATTGGTAAAATTAAATTGAATTAAATTAAATTAAATTGTGTCATAGACGTCCGTGCAAACTCAAACTGATGATAATGATCATGATAAGAATGATCACGATAAGAATGATCATGATAAGAATGATCATGATAAGAATGATGATGATGATGATAATTCTGATATAGTTGATGATAGTGATGATGA
>JANTCA010054605.1:0-17493 GCA_024741275.1 Chironex yamaguchii
ATCGTACGTCAAGGGGGGGGGGGGGGCTTAACCTGCGACCATTTGCTTACCGGCATATCGGGTATAAACTAGCTTCCCGGCCTATTTATAATTTCTATTAAGTTTTATTAGGATGAAGTCAGGAGAAAAGAGGGCATCATGTTATACAGTTGTATTTAGTACAGAAATCTTTGAGTTGGTGACTCACGAAACATATATGTTTTCATGTCGTGCCTTCTTGAAAACTATTGGTAATCAGGCTCGGATCTATGGGGGAGATGCCTCCCCCCAAACTTATTGTTTCACATCGCGAAAGTTTGCGAAAATTTTAAGGACATGCCGCATGAATTAGACAAGAAAAAGGAATAAGATCAAAACTTTAACATGAGAAGGAATAAAAGTATTTGTTTAACAAGCCAAATTTTGTCTCATACAATGGGAGGAGGGAGAGTTGTCGCCAAAAACTAAGTTCATCGGTTACCTGTTTATTTAGTGACACACTTGAGCCAAAAGCACCTACAGAACAGGACTTAAAACCCGGCTAATCCACGGGAAACATTGGCACTTGGTTGGTAGATAATTCCAAGATGCAAAGTTCCGTATTTGTAGCTGATAATTGTTGACAAACAGTTTTTGAAAATGTTCACTGTGCAGAAAAATGGAGGGGGAATTGCCCCTACCACCCTGGCTACGATGGCCCTGCACTACATTTTGCTCTTGAAACGAAAAACTATAAATACTAATTTATCCAATGCCACGGCTTCTACTACATATATAAGGCATGCTAAAAATGGTCCCACGAGCGTTCTAACGAACTTTTCACGAATATACCTGATAGAAAAGATCAGGATAGGATAGACCCACAAGCATACTGCTGCTTGTATAAGAATTATACAAGGTTTTGCAAGAAAATATGAAGTTTGACAAGTTCTGCTTCATTCGACTGAATAAGTTTTAGAATTGCTATTATCATCATCATCATTTTTTATCATTATTGTTATGGTTATTATTATTATTGTTGTTGTCATTATTATTATTATTATTATTATCTTGAATTAACCAAATATAAATCCCACAATTATACAAGAAATCGTGAAATACGTAATTGACCTAAGTGTCTCTGTCTCACATCTTCTTCTTGAGCTATCTGCAAGTCTACACATTGACTAGGATAAACCAATAATAGCCAAGTTTTATCTCCTAAAGAAAACGCGAGAGTTGGAGGTTTAAGACACCTCATGTCAACAGTCCAGATAAAACTTTTCTGTTGAGGGATTCGCTTTCCCACAATACTGTCTTTTGCATTTCTCGTATTAATACAGACTGTTCGTTCTCTTTCTTGTTGTCAAAAATACTTTTAACACTCGCTTTCAATTCTTTTATTCCACCTCCAAGACACCGGATAATTGTCGGAATCACTTTCACCGTATATCCTCGCCTTTCGCGTAATTCGAAATAAAGCTGTTGGTACTTTCGCATTTTCTCTTCTCTTTTAACGTCCTTGTTGACTTCAGTAGGACACGACATATCAACTAAGGTTATTGTTCACTTTTCGGTGTCCTCCAACGTCAGATCTGGTCTTCTCGCTGTACAGTTTGTTCTCACTCGATGTTCCCAATCCCATAATAACTTTTTCCCATTATTTTCAATTATTTTTTCACGTTCCCAATTGATTTCATACGACTTAGTTCCTTCGTGAAGTAGCCCGTTCTCTATTGCCCATTTTACTGCAAGAACTTTTAGGGCATCGTCATGTCGTTTGACATACTCCCTTCCTGCCAGTTTTTTGTATCCTGATAGCAGGTGCTGCACTGTTTCTCTCTGTTCTCCACACAGTCGGCACTTATCATCGGTAACTAGTGCTCTAATCTTTTTCCAGGCTCTCGTTTCAATCATCTGTTCCTGTAGTGCAAATATTGACGCCGTCTTCCTAGGATCTGTGTTACATTTCAACCATGCATGGTCTTCCTCCTTGTACTATTTTGGTATTTCACTTTGTAATTCCTTTCTTTCTAAACTTTGTTGATTGTTTTTCTTCTGTCCATCGCTCCATATCTTTTTCACCCTTTTCCATCCTGCTTTCCATTCTGTATTACATTCTTCACCAATCACTATCGCTCCTACATCAAAAGATACTTCTGCATTAACACTCCTCATTGCCTTTTCCTCGTCTTTTTTTAAGGAACTGTGTTCCTTACGAGTTTCATTTTCCCATGCAAGGCTTATCCATTCATTTGTTGAAGTAGTCATGTAGCACGTCACCCGAGATTTTGTTTCATCGTATACTTCCTTGAAACTTTTAAGTCCCCTTCCGCCATCATTCCTTTTTGCATACAATCTCTCATCACTTGATTGCCTACCATGGAACCCTTCTCTTCGCAATATGCTTTTCGCAATTTTGTCTAGTTCGGCCAACTCTTCTTTCCCCAGATTAACTACGTTCATGACATATCCTGCTTCTGGTATCACCCGACAATTAATAGATTTCATCAAATTTTGATCGTTTAGGTTAAGTCCGACTAGGTGCTCCATCCTCTTCTGCATTTCTTTCTTTACTCTCTCCATCTCACGTTTCCCGTCAATCTTGTCGGCCTGCTCACACCCAAGAAATTTGTAAATTTCATTTTTGCTTGGGTCTAACGCCTCCATTTTCTCCTCCAGCACCATCAGTCCTTCTCCTTTAACCATTTTACCTTTTCTGAACACTATCTCAGCACATTTCTTAACTCCGTAACATGCCCCAGTGTCCATACTAGCTTTCACTATCATTTCATTTACAATTTCAAGTTTTTGGTGACTATTTTGGTAGATCTTTAGATCGTCAACAAAAAGACTATGTGTTCTTTTCACTCGATCGCCACCTCTTCCACCCATGCTGTACCCATCAGTCTCCTCGATTAACATAGCCACTGGTACTTCCGTGAGACAAAATCCGACCGGCGAATAACTATCACCTTGTAAGAATCCCTTCTTGAAATTTATCATTCTACTTGTAACCATTTTTCCGTTATCCATAACTTCGAGTCTGGTTTTCCATCCTTCCATTAACTTGGCAATGACACTGACAACTCTCTCTGGTACTTTCATCCATCGATATACCATGATCATCGAATCATATCTTACCATATCATGCGCTTTTGGTAGTCATAAAACGCGACTGCCAAGTTTCGTTGTTATTTTCTCAGTTCATCTATTATAGCATTATCTATAATCAGTTGGTCAACGGTTCCTAATACTCCAGAACATGTTCCCAATTGGCTTCTGTCCCAAATATTATTTCTTTCTGCATGTTCTTTCATATAGTTTCCCATTATCCCTGTGAATTTCTTGTAACAAGTGTTTAGACATGTAATTGGCCGGTAATTCTTCTCATTACTTTGATCTTCAGACTTGGGTAACAACACTGTCCTTCTCTGTGTTATCCACATAGGTATCTCCGTAGGTTCTTCTACCAGTTGTTAAAACATCTTATTGTTGAGCTCCATGTACCTTTAAGCTTTTTCCACCAAAAGTTTTGTATACCATCAATCCTTGGGGCGGACCAATTCTTTCTCATCTTGACTATCTCACAAAGCTTCTTTTTATTGATTACTAGTGCGTGTACCTCCGTAACCTTTTCCTCTATTTTACTTGCAATCATTTTTATCCATTTCCTGTGTGGAGTTTGGGTGTCATCTTCCCAGATTCCGGCCCAAAACGCTTCAAACATTCCGATTTCAGGTACTTTTGCCTCTTGTTTCCTTTCTTCCTTGTGTCTTTATTATTTATTATTATTACTATTATTATTATTATTATTTATTATTATTATTATTATTATTTTCTTTTCAGCACTTTGTGTTTGGCTGTTCTTATTGCCATTTTCTGTACTGGTAGGCGGGTCACAACAAATGAACATGGGCTACCAGCATTTCCTTTTTTTAACACTCCAGTACTTTATTATTATTTTTATGTTTTTATCTTTGAAAATTTTTGGAAGGGCAAAGCAAGGAGAAATTTTCTTTGGCTAAAATTTTTATTCCTTAGTGGCCTTCCCCAAACTCCAATCCTGGATCCGCCCGTGCCTGTAAGTCAGTCGATAATTTGCTTGGTGTAAATTGTTATTTAAAAAGTCTTCCCATGTAGTAAATAATTGTCTTTATCGATTCCATCGATTTTATCGTTGACAGGTCATATCAATTCCGTTGTAGCATCATCTGGTCACCTTGCATACAACCCCCATTTTAATCCGGTTCAAAATTTTGGAGATGTCCCGGCCACGTATTTATCTGCATCAAAAACACCGGGTCATGGGGCAGTGGTTGTAGCAGCAAATGCTCGACCAGCAAACGAGTCATCACTACGACTAAAGCGGATTCATGAAATGAAGGAAGAAGAAGAGCCCACTGATTGCTTAAAAAAAGCAAAATTAATTGTACCAACTGAAGAAAGTTTTACACGTAGTGAGTCATAGGAAGACCATTACCTTCGCAAAATGGATGTAATACTTCTCTATTCATATTCCACTTTTGATGTCTTGAAAATTTTACAAAGGCTAGATAGCCGTCAATTGGTTTTACGTCGAATTACCAAAATTGTAGGGGAGAACTGTGCCCCTTAGAGCATGCGCAACTATACATTATTTCTGGAATTGTAAGACCTTTCACGTTGCAGGGTGAGTCATAGTGACGGAAAACAGTGGACAGAACTGTCATGACGTCATGGTCTCGACATTGTGTCGCGATTTGGCGATGGAACTAAAATGAGGTTCAGAACGGAATCGGCTTTAAAAGAAGCATGGCGAGGCATATGTGGAAGAAATCTCACCTTAATTTCGCGTATTTCGCTAATGCCATGAAGTACATCCGAATTATAGAAAGCCTGTACTGATAGTTTATGTCCGCCTAAACCTTGCAATTCAAGCAGCTTGTGTTAATGGAAAGAAAAAGAGACCACAAGGAAGCATGGAAAATAGACTATGTGAACATATATTCTAGATAGCTTAAACCGACGTGTAAGATTGAACACCTTCACTTGACTGTTTTGATTTATACAAACACTCTAGATTGATTCTACAACACAGATGTATAATCTCACTTGATACCTAAGGTTACTCTCTTCTTCTTCATCCCGCATAAGGTATGATGATTGTATTATGTTTTTAGTACCTTTTCTCGAGTAGAACGACTTATCTATAGCTTTTCAACCTACCGCTGATGACGCAACTAGGACCTTGTAGGTCGAAATTTCCTAAATCGAGTGTTTCTCCCTGAAAGGGAAGTGAAGTGCTGTCTTGTATGAATTTTAACCTGTATTTGCCTTTCTGTATTGTTTAATTTATCTTATGTAACATGTTAGCCTTTTAGACTGTCTTAACGTTACTACTGAGATTGCATAGGTGTGAAGTGACCTTTGGATAAAGACCTAAGATTCAAAATAGACACGTGGAGGCTGTTTCATAGGCGATATCAGTTTTTTAAACTTGAACGCAAAGCTAAAGAGTTTGATGCGAAGCGTCTGCTGTAGCCCTTACCGAAATGCTCGGCTAAGTCGGCTACGTTTACGGGGCTTATCTCACAACCAATCCTCTTCACTCCCCTCAACACCCCTTTGGAACATTCGGAGATGCTTACACCGTAAATGTCTTAGGACCATGGAACCAATAATAGGGGTTATGTATATATGTTTCGGGATGAACAACTTGTGTGAACATGGAGAGCTACTTAGTTAATGGTTTTGAAAAAAGATCATGATACTGACCAGTCTCTCCTTTCATCATTATGACTGCTCGTGTGTTTGTGTCACCATCAATTGCTCTGAATTCAGTCGATGATGTTGTGGTAGATGTATGCTTCTGCCTTGTATGTTATGAATCTTATAAATATTTTTTATGGAATACGCTGAATGAAGACTAAGTGTGCCAGCTTCAGTTGGACAATACCATGGGTTGTGATCCAGCAAACCAGACACCCTACCTTGTTAATGACGATATTATCTACTTTGGGGAGCAAAGTACTACTTTAAGGTGGAGTTTAAAAACGAATAAGTTACAGTTCAGTTGGCGTATTACTTTCACATTTCCAGAATTGGGGTATGCAGTGCTCAGACAATAGACGTAACCCGTCACTACCATCCGAAATGCAACTTTGTCAAGTTTATCCATATCGTTGATGTATCTCAGGGACGCCAGAGAGGGGATAGAGGGGAGCAAGCGCCCCTCCTTTCTTTAATTTGGGGGATCGGGGGCAGAAGTGCGGTTTGTAGAAAAAAAATCAACTTTTTTACCCGGTCTTGAAAGGTCTTTTTGGAAGATTGGCAACATTATTTTTTTAATTACGTTTTGTTCAAATCACGAAAAGGAGTCAAAGTAAAGTAATACAACACCTTACTTCGGCTCTTACTTTTCAGAACGTAATCAGTTGGTAAGATGTCAAAATTTTTTTATGTAATTGCCTCTTGTTTTAGACATAACCGAAAGTTCCTGGTTATATGTCACCATTTTCTCTCGGGCCAAGAACATTATCATTATCAAGATAATTATGTTGATAGAGTTGTGAAGAAAGTGCCCCTTTGCAAAACACTGTCCCCCTTGCCTTTTATTCCTTCCAGCGCCCCTGGGTGTAAAGTATCGTGTTGACATTGCTCTCTGTAATTGTAGTAAATGAATGTTTCGTTCTGTTGCTCGTTTACCATTGACGTCGATGCCGGCAGTGATAGGTTTCTTATCTGCTATTCTCAATGTAGTAATTACATTATTTTCTCCTAGAGTGATAGGTGATTTAAATTTGTATCTCTGTACAAATGGCGTTTAATGTGTATCTCCTGTAAATGGTATATACTTTCTTGTTCGTATAAATGGTGTTTAGTATATCGTTCATAGAAATTAAGTGTCGATATAAAAACCACCAATACCTTGTTGGATCGGCTTATAAAGGATGAAGCCTAATTCTTCAATTCCTTCCGCCTTGATAGTTCGATGGATTACTCCTGGTTTCAGTAGTTCACAGTTGTGAGTGGTGACATTGTAGGTGCAGTTGCATGGTGGTAGATGGTAACCTTTCAGTCGTCATTAGTATTTTTAAAGTTCGTAAGGTATTCGTCTTATTTATATAACACCGTAGACGAGACGTCGGTTATTTTTTACAAGTTTCGTGTGAATTTCTGCGGATGAAAAACGTTCGTTTGTTGTTTTTTTCTAGTTACTGTGCAATCAGTTGTGATTCTTTGTGTACGCAAGGTTTTTTCGTTTACTGTTTAACCTTGGCCAGTTTTCTTCGCCTGTTGTAACCATGACTACTTTGTACGTATTGTTTGTGAGATCAGAAAACATATCGTTATATACAATGAGAAGTGTAGAGTAAACATGTAAGTGAAAATCTACCGTAGTTGCAGAGAATGAGGTTCAATTGGCGCATGACGTATCATTTTATTTTCGTGATCCTTTTTAGCTACACTCTTGTTTTGTGGTTGTGAGTTCGGCTTGGTTTATCGTGGCAAATTGTTGACAACATTGAGCTGTTTCCATTTTAAACCAGTGTGACCAAAAGCGACCACCGTAGGCCATTTTGACAAGGTAAGATTTTACGGGAGTGTAATCAAAATGGACACCTCTACTTAAGCAGCTCTCAAAGGGAGGCTGGAGGGTTTAGTCCCCATTTTTTCGCTAAACTTTTCACCGATATTATGTGAAGCCATATCAATGATGTTTTTCTTGCCTTCGTTCTTGCCGTTTTCTTATAAGTTTTAATCATTTTTTTCCATAGCGATATGTTAAGATTGTCAAATGCATGAATCCACGCATGGACGCACAACTCTCACCAGTCGTTGAGAGCAGTAGAACTTTTTAATATACATGGGCATTGTCAGTAGTAACTGCTATGAGAGAGCCGAGAGGAATCTAACTCGCAATCTCTAGATTCCTATTGTGAAATATGAAATTACAATAGCTTTTAAAGGGGACATAAACGCACAATGCATCTTATCGTCCGTTATAGTCCTACAATGTAATGATGGGTTATTTGGAGCTAACAGTATAACCCATTCTATTAAGCGAATTTTTACAGGAGAATCAATTCGAATGTTTGGATGGCTTATTTCAGGTTGGCATTTAACGCATCGAATCGCTTTTTTTATTCAAGAATGCGGACTGTGTTACAGGAGAGTTTTCCTCTCCTGTATCATTTATTATCCCGTCCGCAGTTGCTGTATCTTCAGTGTCCAGTGCGAATGTTCCCTTTGTTGGAATTATCACCTTAAAGCAATGACAGGAATTATCCTTGTTGTTTTTCGGGTTGCCAGTTAAGACTCGAAAGCAGTCCTAGATCTTTCTAACCGTCATTACATTTGTTCACACATGAGTCCTTCTAATTTATGTATCTATATAATCTAATCGAATCTTATCTAATCTTATCTAATCTTATCTAATCTTATCTAATCTTATCTAATCTTATCTAATCTTATCTAATCTTTATCTGTCTGTCTGTCTATCTATCTATCTATCTATCTATCTATCTATCTATCTATCTATCTATCTATCTATCTATCTATCTATCTATCTACAGCTGAAATACAGGATAGTGTGGAAGTGTAGAAGTTTATAACCATGAATATGAACTAGCATCAGATGCGTTTCCATGAATTGTAACAACAGTCTTCATAAATGACTTGTCCTCACCTCCTCCAGCAATAATAAATGAATTTCAAATACCATATGGTCCATTGGCTATGTTTTACGCGCCTTCTTACTTAGTGTATTATCATTCATCCCACGATTCAGTTACTTATACTTGAAGTGCAGTAAGACACAATAAATTTCGCAATTTCTTCCCCATTCACAGGTTTGTCCAGGGTAAAACAGCAAATACCTTTCAGGTGGGAAAATATACACCCGAGTATAGTAAACGTCGTCACAAAGGCGACATTCTCTTTTACCGATAATATATACATACATACATTCATACATACATACATATATTTATACACGTTTATATATATTCTTATGTATTGCTGACATAGTCACCAGATCACAGCAGTAGAGGTATACACCATGTTGATTGTTTTTAGATTTAAAAGTGCGAGATAGAATTACTTGCAGCGGACATCAGTCATCCTACCATTTGATTTCTGATAGTTTTCTGTAGTTTACTGAACATTCCAGCTCTCCCATCGATGCTCTTGTCACAAAACACAGCTTAGACGCTCCAGTCCTTTTAAGCCTGCTTGTTCCAAAGCTGTCAAATTTTGTCTCTTCACCTGTGCAAACACAGCACACATCCGTTTGAAGGCTTCAGGAAATTTAAGCAGACTAGATTAAAATTGAGCCATTAACAAAGTCATTTGTAAATGGTCCACTAGTCGATATCGTTTCAGCAAGTGTGCACCGAAATGTTAATGAGGGATTATCTGATAATAGCAAGAGCTTCCAAAAAGTCAAGCTGGTAGTATATTAATATAAACCTGCATCCACCAAGCTCTATTCTCACTTTAGAAGACAGCGATTAACTACATTTTCAATCTGCAATAGAGTCAAGATTGACACTTCTATTCTCTACTAGTTATAAGATATTAATGACATGGTAGAAAGTTGTGTTCTTCGTAGATTGCAGCTATGACTACTACTTCTTAATAATAACATACTGTGACTGTTCACCATTTGTAGACAACAAAAACGGTTTAAGGAAATTGGTTGCTATATTCCTTGAATAACATTCTCGAAAGTTGTTAAACTACCTTCGAAATTTGAGATATCGATAAATCTATTAAGTGTAGTCGTTGATCCAAGAGATCAACATCTGTTAAAGTAAGTCTGAAAATTTGAAACAAGGTATCAACGGATTTCATTCGTTATCCATTTCTATGCCGTTTCAAAAAACTTTTTAAAACTATGACAACCTATATTCCTTGACTCCACCCCTTCAGGTTTTGACAAGTGCTTGCTACCTCCTCCAAGACATCAGTTCATTTACATCTGGCAATTGTGGACTTAGTTCATGATAGCGGACCGTGCTTGTTTTTCTTGACAAAGATCTCGTCAACTGAGTGTTATTTAGTAGATTTTAGTGACTAAAGAGACTGATAGTAATCACGTATTTTAAAGCGGGCTAATATATTTTATACTCAAATCGTGGTGAGTTTGTTGGGTACTATTATGCACCTTTGGGGCACGGTATAGCCCTCTAAAGTCTGTTTGAAGGAAAACGAGACTGTCCTGATGGGCGGCTTAAAAACGTGAGAAGGATAACACTTGTAACTTTACTGTTCTTTTGGAGAGGAGATCGATCCAACCTCCAAGGCCATTGTCATACACCCTAAAACCTCCCCAAAATCCTCATGAACAGTGGTTTCTGTACGAGGTTGAGTAAAAGGTGAAGCTAAAAGCGGTCATTATTATTGACATAACTTGGTTTTACTTTTAATTACGGTACTTTTAGTCATCTATTGGCCATCTATCAATGTATAAAAGCGCCAGTTTTGACTTTCGAAAATTTGTCCTACTGTGGCCGCTTCTCTTTAAATGTTATCAAGTACACCAATAGACCACAAAAGCTGGTACCTATTATTCTTCATTATAAATTTCCAGGGCAAAACAATTCCAATAGAGTATGTGCCATTTATGTAACATATAAAACAAACAGAGAACGTACTGTGTATCTTTCAGTAAAATACATGATGCTCAACCGTGATAGCGGCTACGACCTCCCAGCCATCTACCGACAGCTGTTCTCGTCAGGTCCCATGGGATTCGACCAGTAAACTAATTGCTTCTGAACTATAGTTATTTAACGCCAATGAAAACATCATGCTCAGCCAATATAACATTTAATAATCCCTTTTCAAAACTTGCATCTTCAGGAAAAATTATCCAAAGCCAAGGACCTCATCCCAATGGAGAGAAAAAGTAACACAACGCACAGTCTACAAGCCAATAATTGCCTTGCCAACCACGTTGGGACATCAAAAAATTTGTTTGGATCAAAGAGAGAGGTACAGGAAACTGTTGAAAGAGGTGACACCAAGAGTCACGATGTAGCAGTATACTGCTGCCAAGACAGGCAGCATAAGATCATAATCACACAGATCAATATAGCAACAAGAAAAGAACCAGTCATTTCCTAAAAAGCATCATTCACATAAACAGAATATCTTACACTTACTTAGGCATGAGTGCCAGCATCAAAAGGGACACAAGGACAACATCGATGTGGCGGTGTAGTGACAGTACGAACCCGTTCGAATCATCTCCTTTCTACTAGCTTCAACTCATTTGAGGCATCAGTTAAAACGTAAATACGAAAAGAACCTATAACGTCCGAAACGATAAACGTTTTCATCCATGGCCTAACTTGAATACACTAGTCGGTGTTGCTATTGTAAAGCATGCATCATGATACTCTTTGTGTCTATGGCAAACCTGATAAAATTCCGTTTGATAATTATTATAAGGAGGCAGCAGTTGCATTCTGGAGCAGTTTTGTCATTGGTACAATTTTAGGAAGAAAACAAAAATTATAGCAAACCCTTTACTTGATGAGCATGCTACATATTGTTGCACCAAAAACATACGATTGTTTCCTATAGAGTGGGATTCTGGCAAACTGAATAATCTTGACAATAAACAGAAATGTTGCTTGTAAAACAATATCTGGAGAGACGTGCTTCTAGTATAAAAGACATTCAACTCTGAATACAGCCGTTGTAGCCTGCGATCTTCCTATTCTAAACAATCCAAAAGATACTGTGGTTTATGGAATTGACCGGAAAATTAAAAGGCTTGAAGAAAATGGAGCTGCAGCTACACTAAACGAAGAAATTGACAGCAAATAGCAAGAACATTTGGCAAACGTGTAAAAAATAATATGCAGGCTACACTAAAAAGCGTACTTCATGTCAAATAGTTGTATCCAGTATCTTTTTAAATTCAATGGAGA
This sequence comes from Chironex yamaguchii, assembly GCA_024741275.1. Lineage (NCBI taxonomy): Eukaryota > Metazoa > Cnidaria > Cubozoa > Chirodropida > Chirodropidae > Chironex > Chironex yamaguchii. The sequence goes on from JANTCA010054605.1 coordinate 11,883, forward strand.
TCTGATGCATTTAACACATTTCAGTTTACAATAGCTATTTAGAGCGGTCTTTTTATACCCTCATTGCGAGCTTAAGATTGCGCAATATTTCTCTCATTTGCGTTTTGGAGAAGTAGCATTGCATGAGTGTGCGTGTGTGAAAGGGTGTTATATTTCGAAGATTCACTCGAGTTGTTTAAATAACCCTTTCCCATTCCAAACCTTTTAAGAAATAACGAGCAGACATACCAAGCAATGGAGTTAAATATTTTCAGATGATCCAGAAAGCCATTCAGATCTGCCATAGAATTTTGCCATAAAACGATGAACAAAACCACCGTTAACAAGGTTGTACAATCTCAAGGTGTGCCTTGGGTCACCCCATATCAATAATTTTGCGTACTTCAGTGTATGGACACATTGAGAATGATTGTAAAGACAGAGACTGAGGTAAAGGCTATTCCACTTAGGGTATTACATGATATATCAGAAATCAAATTCAGCCTACCTTCGCATAAAAGGTAGGTTATGTTTTAGTCCCAAATACCCTCATCCAAGCTGGCCCTAGTATTTTATATTATCCAAGCATGAAAAACTGGCTAGGAAGTGGATCAGACACATTCAAAAGAAACACATACGCCTCTGCAGCCCACTATGAGGCAGGAAGCTGAAAATTTTCAGTTTATTTTCCCATAGTTTCACGTGCACGTGGAGGACATTATTTGAACAAGTTTGCATTCTGATTGCTTAAATTGAGCTGGAAGGGATACACTGCTTACTTTGTGACCTAGATGTATATCAAAAGAAAACAGCAAAGGCCTTCTCCTTAGCAGAATTCCTCTCATATTTCACTGAAAGAATGACATTTTTGAAAACACTAATGTTGATTTTTGATCGATGACAGATGTAGATGGAAAATATTGTGATAAATTTTTTAAAAAATTGCAGCAGGTTTGCTGAAATTTCAACACTCAAAATTATGATTTCTGAAATGTTTATTTCCGACAAATAATATGGTAATTGCAAAATATGATTTTGCTAAAATCCCAGAGTACTCACTGAATACCCTGCATACCCAGACGCTACGCCATTGTCAGTTCACTCTTTTCATTGTAAAGCCAGAAATCATACACCTTAGAATTTCATTTAGTTTTACAGTCAAGGAGTCGTTTATCATCTCAATTCAAATTCATCATGAATACGCGGACAACTTCAACAGGAAAATGGTCAAACATGTGAGCCACATCTGCATTTGAAATGGGGCACTTTTGATGCAACACCACCACATCAGTCATTATCACAATTTGCCTGCATAGCAGTTGGGATGGAGACGTTCTAATATCACAGATCATCGCCCAAAAACCAGAAACTTGTTTAGGCCCAGTTAATCAAATAAAAGTTCGGATAATTACAACGTTAGGTTTAATTTCTTAAGATGTTAGGTGACCCGTTAATTGATGAACGGATAATAGAGGAAGCACTGTACTCCTACTGCCCCATTCCATGTATTTATTACAACGCACTAACAATTCACTAAAAAAGTACACGGTCCACATGGTCCAATACGTTTTCACGACAAATTTGAAATGTACAAAGCTTCCATAGTTAGAGTATCATTATTTCTTATGGAACACTAACAAAGACTAACCGGAATCGAATACTAAGGACACTTCCATGGAAATCTCTATGTAAACTACATTAAAAGGACTAAGACTGCATTTAAAATTCATCAGTAAGAACCCATACATATCTTTTGCTGAGAACTCAAAACTTCCTTGCATGTATTAAAAGTTTTATTTCAATTACAAGCAACTTTAAATAAACAACCTTTCGGGTGCATACACAAATAGCTACATCAAATACGCGTACTTCGTCTTTTCCTCGTTTAAAAGCACTCGAAGGACACGCAAAGTGGAATATCCGTCTAAAACTAATAAACAATTCTGTGAGTACTTTGTTTTTATAAGTCAACCCATTCTTTTGTTGACGATGATCTTTAGAATAATTTTCGTGATGCACACACACAGAAACTATTGGTACATCGATACACATATCTTTACTTGGTGCATGAAGGAAAGCACAAGGAATTTGACCCAACTAGGTCTTCTTCCAATATTACCCTTAGTAAAGGATGTTATGCTACTAACAAGAAATAACGCTATCTTTTCCAAGCATAAACAAGTACCCCCCTCTGAATATCGCAAAAAATTCATTTTCAAAGGCGAGTCTGAGCCTCACCTGCCATGGCTATTTCTCTGCGGCTGATACCCTTGAGATAGTCATATAAGCAAAACTTCAAAATCTTTACTATCTGGTGTCCACTGTTGATGTCATCGAAAATAAGATGTAACGTAAAACGAAAATCTTCAAATCCTTCAAACTTTTCACATAACTTCCAGTACTCTGCTGCTAGCCCAGGCATGACAAAATTTTTCTGATTGAATAGCCAGTACATAGCACCAACATTTAATAGAAACATCACTCCAACGACAATAAGATTGGAAATGGCAAGGACATACAGCAGGATCCCCGTTGTAAGACTACAAATCAAATCCGGATATCCGATTTTGGCACGTGCAGCTTTGAGCCGACATAAAAAGACTGTTTCAAAGGTGTTAATGTGTATAAGCCAATACATCTGCAACGAAACTGTTACGATTGTGAGCACTTTCATCAACCAAACCTTTGTTTTATATACTCGAAATACAACACTTTTTTCATGGAGAAGCCACACCAACTTTGTTCGTAAGGCCACCATTACATCTTTTGCTTCTCCTTCGTAATCTACATTATCATCATATAGCTGGCAACTTTTAGTTGGGACAACTGTCATGTCCATGTAAAGTTTATGAAATGTCTCTAGCCTTGAGTACACAGTAGGCAATTTCAACCATAGGTACTGAATAGTAAAGGTTGCAAACCACTGAAGAAGAAGTAGATAGGGATAAAACAGTAGAATCCATCCTAAGAGAAAAAAGAGTAAAACCTCAGTGCCACACACAAGTGGATTATCCAACAATAGCATGTTCCCTAAGCTAATGCTTAACTCTGACTAATTATCCAATCACCAAAGATTCCTCAAAACTTTCTATAACATGTAACTTCAGGAGCTATTGAACTTCCTTAATTTAAAAAATAAAAATACAACTGACATATACCAAACCAATAATTACTTAAGATGAGGGAAGATCGTCATGCTATAGCTTGTTTAACAGCCACGAAATGGCTTTGAAATTGGTCTACATAAAGGTGGCCAAGTTTCAACTTTGTCTTAAACAAATTACATTGCACATTTATGGACCGCAATGTAATATCAGTAAATTGACCAACAGGAAAGTAAAAGCGAGCTATCAAAAAAGTATTTGTTGTCTGAGTATACAAAATGTGCCTGTCATCATATACAAACTCTCGGGCCCAGTTTAAGCGTCGCATTTTAGGCGAGCTAAATTAAACGATCAAAAATCAAACACAAACTCGACAAAAAGGGGTCTTCAATTTATGCTTCGTGTTTCAACTACATTCAGAAGTTGCTTTTGACTTTGAAGCGCAAACATATTGCACATGCACTTCTTAGTTAGACATGAGCCAATTAAGGACCAAGACCTAAATCAGTTGAATTTGACTCGACATAAATCCATTGTCTAAAGCCAAGTCACTCTTGTGTTTGAGTGAAGTTTAACTAAAGTTGGAGAGTTGGATTTAGACGATAGACTTGTCGTGGATTTAATTATAACACTGAACTTAATGCGACGGAAATTTGACATAAGAGGAACGTCTAAACTAGGCCTTGAAGAAAGATATCAGAAATGGAATACTAAAACATGACCGTTTTAAATATTTTATATCGTACACACACCTGACATTTCAATGGAGCATCTTTGATTACTGTACGTAGCATCACGAATAGTCCAATCAGGCAAGGAGCTGGCATTTTTCAACATGCAAGTTAAACTCGATGCACTCACAGAGGAAACACGAGCCCAGCCAACTAGACTCAAAGCCAGTAAACCATAGCACAAGTACTCAATAACATGCTCCCACCATGGTTTGAATTTCCTGACACCTGGTGACACTGAACTAAGAGGTCTGATGTCTCCAATACTAAACATCCTTGACTAGGAAGAATCTAAAGAGAAATTGAAAAAATGGTCTGGTTTAAACTTTGTCACTTGTATCAATAAGCTTGCTAAAGAAAATAAACATAAAAAACAGAATCTGAATTTGCTTTTACTCTACATATAACATAGGATACAACTCAGCAACACCAAACAAGCGGCAGAGATCTACAGGAACAACAAAATATATGTATATTTGAACAAAATGACGACGAAGTCCTTTTCAACTTTCAAGTAGTCTTTACATTTGTTTCGTTCTGCTGTTATCGACCATGAACAAAGAAGGGAATTTGATGCTCGGTTACAATTTGATGTGCCGCTACAATTAAAGCTTGTCTAACAAGTTGTGTTAAGTCTCATCAGTAATTCTGTTAATGGAGTAATTGATGTCCTTAAGGGGGACATCATTGTTGCGCATAAATGTGTATATGCCTATGAAAAAGACTTCCCTAGCTAAACATTTTGGTCTTCGAAGCTATAGTTGCTAAGGAAACGTTACTTACCCTCATTGTTTTTCGATAGCTAGATCTGAGCATATGTTCTTGTGCTGAATGGTACTTGGGTATGGTCATTGGTCATGTTAATAACTTTGCAGTGCAGGTAATTTTAAGTGATACGTTGGCAGTTGATAAACAACTATTTAATGTAGGACAAAAATTACCATATTATAAGTATTTAAAGTGACACATCTATTAGCGCGATTTAGTCTTCATCAACGTTAATTTATTTCATGTTAATTTTTGTACGGCATTGATTATAAAAACATTAATTTAAACAACTCAACAAAAGAAAATCCCGAAGAATTTGCTTGAAAGTAGACGTGGCAAGGAATCATAAAGAATACAAAAATTATTAGAATTATACAAGCATAAGACGTCTTGTGAACGCAATTATAAATACAATGAGATTCATGTTCTTCGTCCAAATCATCTTCATCACTCACAAGCAATCCTTTCATGACTTCCTTCAATTCCTCTGCGTCCGAACGTCCTTCAGTCAGGTTTTTTGGAGGACGCATTTTACCAAAAGTTCTGTTAATGCTATGTGCAACTATTTTCAGTCAGACACAATGTCATTTTATTTGACCAAGGGGCAACATAATATCTGACATTTCACATTTGCTCTTTATATGACTTTCAAAGTTTTATATGCATCAGTTCGTTAGTCTTGGTGATGGTCGAAAGATACCTGTTGTTGATTTTGGTACTTTAATCGTACTCCCTATCAGCTACGAATGGTCTGTCTGTTGATTCAGCTGAGACATTTGTTGCCAGTGAAACTTAATAGTAAGATGCAATGTTTCAGCTCCTAATATTACAACTGCGGCGTACAAGATTTGGACATACAAATCACGATCTTTGAAAAAAAGTACAAACACAAATCTGCGAGGCATTGTAAAAATAATACGTTATTCTTCAGTTTGAAAGACATGTTTCGACCGAACTTCAGTCATCTTCAGTTAGTTACAAATAATTCTATGAGTCTTCAAATTTATAATCTACGCTATAGTAGTAAAA
>JANTCA010054616.1:0-15066 GCA_024741275.1 Chironex yamaguchii
CTTCACATCGGCACAATAATTCATATACTACTAAGCTTTTTTGTGTGGTAGGTACACAATCCTTGTGAATGGATGGCGAGATCTTTCTAGTCCTGAAAACAATACTTGGATTTACAGCAGAGAAACACTTAACAGCTTTTTAAATCTGTGTTTCTGTGTGGATAGAAACATTACCTAGCTAAGGACGTTTTAGGTACACAGGACATTTTTGAGGCCCAAAAGACTTTCCAATTTCAAAATCAGTGACTTTTTCTCGAACAATTCTAGAAACAACATCCTCTGAATACCCGTTTTCAAGGAGAATAGATTCGTAGAATGTTCCAATTGCAAATATTTTTACACTTTTAGTATTTTGTAACAGCCAAGGTTTTGAACTGTGCCAACGATAAATTGGACTGTTGCCATAGGATGAATTTTTTAAGAACCAGTGCTTTTAACTACAATTATTCAGTAAACAAATAGCAATAGTTCTTTAGTTTTTTAATTTATACACATTTATGCACGTAGTGGGATATTGGAGGTAAAAAGCATCAGAATCAGATGTAAATAAATAAGGATTTCTGATGATTGTTGTAATTAAGTTTGATGTTGCGATGGAAACACAGCTTTGGCTCAGGACAAGTTGCAAACAAATGACCATGGTACACGGGTACAGATGCCCGTTGTAGGTGACAATGACTTAATCCCCTAAAAGGTCTGTTTATTTGCTATCGTGTAAGATGGGCCCTAAGTTTATTTGGGAAAGGCGAAAGGTTAAGGACTTGTAGTAGAAGACGGGAGCCTTATGCTGTGGTTGAAGGCCAGGTTTTGAAACAAAGACACCGTCAATATATGCGTTCCTTTTTATAACCGTTCTGACTATTGTAACATTTCACTTACTGAGAATGGATACCATTAAAGCCCTTTAAGCATAATAATTTGCAACAACGAAATCTTGTCGTGGGTCTAAATCAGAGAACCAATCTTGAAATATGTAGAAGAATTGTTTCGTTACTCAAACTAATTTAAAGTTCATGTTGAAAATTTGGAACTGGTTCTCTTACAGAATAGAAAGTATAACGAGCAACCTTATGCTAAGCCTTAAAAAACTGAAATTAAAATAGCTATTACTCATAAAAATGGAGGGCTTTGAGAGTGGCATCTGGAAAGTTGTACAAATAAATGTATTTGTGTTGTTGAGATAACGGGACCAAACTTTCTGTTCGCTGAAATCAAGCATGAATTTTACACGCTCTATTTACAGAATAAGTTCAACACTCCTGACACCTACTATGTGTTTAACCATGTGGACATTACCATTGCCTATCACAGTGGAAACAACGAGGATTGGACTGGTGCTAGACTCTTGTCCGCCAAAGTGGAACCAAAGAGGTGAGCACATCGCGTGAATCGTGTCACAAGATATGAGTATCGATTAGGGATTTTCACCGAGACTACTGCATTTGATGTCGAATCCCTAACGACGACAGATTCTGTCATTTGTCGCTAAAGTGATTTATTGGACTTTGATTAATGCTACTCTGTTTATTTAGTGTTTTGTTAACAGATTAGTGCTATGCATAATTTCGCTGTATGACTTTTAGTAAACTCCCACCCTAGTGAGCATGATGGTATTTTACGAGCAGGAGATTGCAAATGGCCCGAGCGACCTTGGCCTTAGTTTTGAATGCTATATTAAATTTTCTCATTTTGAAATTTTTTTGTTTATTTGTAAGACAGGTTTTTACATCTTTTTCAGTATCCAGAGTAAAGCTGGTGACTGTAGTGCTGCATCTGAAGCGATGGGAATCCCAGGGGATTTCAAGGAAGAGATATCCATCCCATATACTTATTCCATCACTTTTCGGGTTAGTGTTTCTCACTTACAGTTAGATCACATACGCCATTTTGAAACTGCGCTTCGTGCAGACACTCATTTACTTTTTCATGTAACCAAAGACAGCGCACCTATAGGGGAAGAGGAAAGCATGTCATTTTGAGCCAACGAGGCTTTTGTTTTATTCCAAAAACTGTTATGGAGAACTGGGACATTTGCTGGTAGCAGTATATGTTGCCCTAAACTTAAAACGTACTTGTTTACCTTCTTGAAGGGCAATAGGTACAGCGTGTTAGTGTAGAGTTTTCTTGTTGGGTAAAGCCGTGTTTGCCGTGGTCAGATATGTATGGCTGTCAATGTCCTTGTAACAGCGTATGTAAACCCTGTAGGCCACGATTAATTAAATAATGATCTGAATTTTTAAAAGGGAAGAAACATGTTGCAGGAGGATAGAGGATAGGTGCTGATATGACAGTAACATGAAGTTCAAAGGGAATTTTTTGTTTGATTTGAATTTGAGGACAGAAATAGAAAGATTGGGAAGCAAGATTACTGTCAAAATACCGATACTATGCGGATGAAAGTAGGTTAGTTCCGTCTGTTGCAGTTGTTGTAATGATTGGCTTTTCTTTGTTAAACTAATAAATCGGCCTTTATACGTTTTCTTGCATAGTCTAGCTCTGTCTACAAACACAATTTCTGCTGCAGCACATGTATACTCTGTAGTTGTATTATTTTTCATACACCTTTACTGTAAGCTGTTTCTTTCAATAGCAAAATGACAAGTTGAAATGGGCATCAAGGTGGGACTACATCTTAGATTCAATGCCACACACAAGGATTCACTGGTTTAGGTAAGATAGCTATTTTATAAACACAATGATAATATCAGCCCACCGTAGGGTTAGGGGCTCGAGACTAAATCATTGTTTGGATAGCTGAGTCTTCGTATGTTGAAAGAAAATTTGACACATACAAACAGTTTGAATGTCAGAAGTGGCCTACAATCGTATGCAGTAGCGTTGAGTAATTATGTCACGATAAAGCTCAGTTTTTGTATACATATATATTATATTTTTTTATGTATTATTCGGGCTGCTGGAGTACAACAGTCTCAACTGATAACTACATGGTCTTGTTTTCGTGCAGAAGAGCAACTTTTACAAATGGTTTAATCCTAATCTGCTTGTTTTTGTGTTTAGCATCATGAATTCGTTGGTGATCGTCCTGTTTCTTTCTGGAATGGTCGGGATGATTTTATTGAGAACCTTGCATCGTGATATTGCTAGATACAATCAACTCATGGATTCTGGTGTAAGTAGTCCAGGTTGCACTAACCACATTGTGAACAATTTACAATATTTTGACAAATACCGTACTTTATCGTTTGATGCCAAAAAGAAACGTAACACTCGTTGGATGAAGTGCATCTCCTAGATATCCTTAAGCGTTTCCTTGCATTATTTCCAACCAGGACCGCGGATTCGGGAGATAAACCGTACAATTGTAAAACAAGAACTGGGACACTTCGTTATAGAAGTCAAAATCCTTCATGTATAAAGCTTAATTTTCGATATAATTGCATTTAAGTACTTTTTCATTGTTTCCTTGTTGAAGTTTCAGGATTTTCGTAGATATCTGTTGTTACGTTTGTTGCCCAGCATCATGGCAAGGGGCAGGGGCGTAACTGACCTCGGCCAGGAGGGGAAAACAGCTCTTAAGGGGCCTACCGATACATATTTTTTCTTACAGGTATCTTTTTCTGTTAGTCTAAAGGGGCCCAAAATTTGAGAATGACCTGCCAAGGGGCGGCCGCCTCCTGCCCCCCGTCAATTACGCCACTGAGCAGGGGACATATTTTGTTTATTGGACGAGAGGTACGAATTTAAAAAGAGTATGAAATACTCCTTACTTTTGCAAGGTTCCAGCTTATTAAGCTTCTTAACATTACAGAAAAAAAACGAAAGACTGAAATACTGATTTCCTTCCGCAACTGAATATTGTTAAGTAGACAGTAAGATTGCTTTTGTCCTTTTCACTTGAAAAGTCTTGTGTCGGGACTTATATGTTTGGACATTTGTTAACAATTATAATCCTAAAATTAAGTTAAGTAAAATCAAGTAATACGACCATAGTGTAATGCAAGATACAAAGTGACTCTTTGACGTCACATTGCTGTAATGCGTTATCGTGACCATGGACCGTGGTCGAAATCATTAAGGATTTCTTGATATAGTATTATTAAATGCGTAGTTGGGGACTCGTTGTGAAGGTGTACTTAATTTTATGGTTTAGAGCACGCTAGAATGGAATGTGTAATTTAAGTATTTTTAGTACTTAAGAAAGTATGTATACGGATGTAGTCTTAAGCAAAGGGAGGTTTCAGTGGAAGAAGATAGAGTCAACAGACAAACATCGGGAGTTATTGTGCGGCTATCACAATTTCCGACACTTGTAGCGGTCAGGCCACAATTAGTGTTTTAAATGATGCACTATTTGCTACATCGTGCGTGTTGTGATTTCTGTGTATGTTTCACTGATAATTTGGATTTCCCCCCAGGAGGAGGCTCAAGAAGAATTTGGATGGAAGTTGCTTCATGGTGACGTGTTTAGATCGCCTACCAAAGGCATGCTTCTTTCTGTCTGCGTCGGCATTGGCTCCCAGATTGGCATCATGGTGTTTGTTACCTTAGGTATGCCCCAGCGGTTTCTAGGTGTGATTAGGGTGGGAATGGGAAATAATCAATGAAGTAAGATGTCACTGACTGTGCGTTGTTTTTACAAAAAGTAACGATGATGTTCTTTGTTAGAAGACAATTCGACCACCAATTCCTGGCCTCCAAGATTTTAGTCATAAGAAAGTTTATACGTCGGTGCTATTGTTCTGTCGCTGTACCCTTACTTGGTCGTTTGTATATTTACCTGTGCACACCCCTGCATTACGTGTATTTCCTATGTTTGCTGTTATCCATTGCTTACATTTTGAATAGTGCTTTCTTGATCTGATTTGGTCCTCGTTGTATCATTTTGTAATTATTTGCATGCTTGCTTCCTTCCTTTCTTTTGCTTCAGTCGTACATTATGGCAAATGAGAATTTACGGATTTTTTTCTCCGGCATCGCAGTAAACTTACAGTTTGAAGTATTAATTGATATAAAGACATGACTAGACGAAATTTGTTAGTGTTGGTTAGGGTCGAGTGTTATTTGGTCTCAAGTTAGCCTTTTATTTTTATCTTTAACCAAGTTTACTTTCATTGGCATTGTGGTAAAGTAAAGATGGACTACATACTCGACTTTCATTCTTTACGTCGATGTCTTTTATTTCAAATTAAACGCCTCCCCTAGTTGATAGTATCTTTATGTTCCAGATAGCCTTTTTGGTGGTTTTGTCTATTATGTTTTATTTGAGAATCGAATTATGTTCATTATAGGGTTTGCTTGTCTTGGATTCCTCTCACCGGCAAACAGAGGTGCCTTGATGACTTGTGTCTTGGTATGTTCCATTTGAGATCTGTGTTCTACCTTCACGGCAACTTGATTTTGCCTCTCTCCCAGATTGTAAAGAGTATAACATAGTTTAAACCTTTAGAAATTGCTTTTAGCTTTTTGCTTTCCGTTTGACTATGCTATGTGCTTCTGAATGAAAAATTAATGCTAACAATCACCTATCTTTTTGCGTTTCCATCTGCATTTAAGACCCACTAAGCTAAAATAGGTGTCAGCAATACAGAGTTAGTTCCTATGCGCTCAAGTGGTTTGCATGGTTCTGCTTGATTGCCACAAAACTATGAACATGGAAATGAGCAATAAATTCAAATATTTAATACTTACAACAATTCAAAAAAATGGTCTTCAATTTCATGTTTACATATGGAGCTCACTTGATGTAACTGGTTGATATCTGCTGGATTTATGATATGATTCATTTTCATGTCTTACATACACTGGTATATCAGTACTACATCCATGGTTAAAAAATATGACCATGAAAGAGGCTGACCTGCCTGTTTATAGTAAAACATGCATGATGTTAATAACAAAAACACAATTTATAAAACGTTGAAGAGAGAATTATGAATTTAGTAGAGAATTTAAGACCTACTTACCTTAGAAGTCCTTCACCAAATCTTTGTACCATGATGGCACGGAGGTTTGAGTGTTGGCTTTTAAGTCTGAGGGTTACAAGTTCGAGTCTGGTCGGCTCCCCCTTAGTGCAGCTAATGTGGTAATGCTCCACTCTTGACACACACTTTCACAAATAAACAAAGTGGTCATTTAAAACGAGTTATACTCTTGTTGTATTGTTGGTTAACCATGTGTAACATGTCGTCACATGAAGTAATGAAAATGTCGTATTCCCATTACCTGACGTGTTCCTGCAAGTGTTAATCGTTGATTTCACCAATTTACATTGTTCGTGTAGTTCATTTTAGTGCCTATCTAGAAACGAAGTGAAGACTGATACCAAACGATAATTCATATTATGTTCTTCTGCAAATAGGGGTACACTGATTATTGCCCTGTGGCTGTATTTGGATGCTGTGTTTTTTCACAGTACGCTAGTTTTTTTATGTCCGTTCCATTATAGGTTCTTTTCGTTTGTCTGGGAGTAGTGGGTGGCTACTCGGCTGCAAGAATATACAAAAGTAAGTGACATTTACCCCTCTTTGCGGTAACCTGCTCGCTTGGAGTTGACGTGTAGTGTACGAAGGCTTCTAGGTCTTCATCGTTCTCTTGGTGGCTCTTTAAGTACCTAACATCTTTAAGATACAGTAAGAAAGGCCAGGAAGTTTGATCCTTGTACCTGTGTACATCGCACACGGGCATTCTCGTAGACGTCAATTGTTCATTTCTTATGTATCATAAGTAATCTAAGTACTTAGTGATGAGTTGTACAGACCAACGGAATTATTAAATAACACACTGTCTCTCAACCTCTAACGTCAAGTCCTCTTAATTGGATCCCTGCATAGTGGCATGTCCTCTTATAATCAACATGCGTATTTGTTTGGGGCAATGTAAAATTCATTGCTACATATTCTAGACTGGAGTAAACATGGTAGTCTTTGACGAGGAACACAACTGAAAAGAGGCAGTGTCCAGGTCTAATTTGTCAATTTCTCCTCAACTGTGTTTAACTTTAATTTTTGTTGTTGTATTCTTTGTAGCAATTGGAGGTGAGAGGTGGAAAAGTAATGTTTTGCTGACTGCCTTTTTGTTTCCTGGGTAAGTTACCCCTCTGCTGTTGGGATCTTACGAAAATTTGGATTGGTTTGCGGCAAAGGTTGGCCAGGAAATGCGAAACTGCAAATACAGTAATTAAGTATTTTATTTGCCAAACACCTTTAAGCGTAGTAAGCATATTTTTATTTAGCTACGATGCGTTCTTCGTTGTTCACAATCAAGCAGTCCACTTTGACCTTAGCCTTAAGTAGGCCTTTTGCGGCTATCAAATTAAGACCGAATTTTTTGTTTTCTCGTGGGATATTTAATTTAAAAAGTATGCAAAACATACCTTACAAATTTAGCATGGGTATTCTATTGTATTCTGATTAATATTTGGTCAGTGTCAGATGAAAAGCTTTCTAGATGATTCTGTTACTATGAAGTGGGCTTAAAGACCTGTTGACTATTTGAAAACGATTCTAGGATTGACAACAAAGAAACACTTCACTACAGCTTTTTTAATCTGTAACAGGGTGGTCTTGTGTAAAAACAGAAATTAAGGTGATATTCAGCGTCGAACTCATGACTGGAAATCTGACACCTTTCCTACTGAGCTAAACAGCTCAATAGGAAAGGTCGAAAGACTATTGGTCATTCAGTTCCGATCGTCTACGCCTGTTATTGGATGTCTGTCTAACAGTGTATACGGTGTGCAAGCGGCATGCGTTTTGTGCCTACAAGGCATGCATTTTGGACGGAAACATTACCTAGGCAAGGAAAATGGCCTGTATACTTAAAACTTCCTGGTAATAAAGAAAACACATAATACTATGTAGAATATGCATGAAATCGATAGGGTACGGTTGCTTTGCTAATGTGTGAGTGTGTTTCTATGTATATGGCTGTATAGAATGCAAACTTTAAAAAATGAATAGAAACTGTGTTTTTAAACAGGACTTTCTCGTATTGTTGTTCACAAATAGAAATGTTGTAAACAAGGCTTGGTACGCTAAACGTGCCTAAAATGCTGGAGCGGTAACAGAACTTGTCGTCGGGAATTCTTATTCTCTCTTTTTTGTTATTTTCGTCCAGATTTAATTGATGGTTTGCTTTTCTTTGTTGTTTATCAATATTTTGAAATGTGTTTATTTTAACCTGGAAAGGCATTTCTTATACACTGCATGTTAATATTATACAATAAATGATGGACCTTTTCCTATCCCAACAGTCCTCTATCCCATTAGTTTTGTTTTAGATATTATCCCCATGACTCAATGCTTTATTTATATACATTTCATTTCTTTCTTTGTTTCTTTTTTTTTTCTTTCTCATTATTTAAATGGTTCAAATTAACTAATGGCAATTGAAAGCATGTTAAATTAGTGTTTTTCCCTGTGATTTTTATCTTGATTGCATATTGCTGTTCATTATTTTCAGGATTATTTTCGGAGTATTTTTCCTCCTCAATCTTGCTCTTTGGATTAAAGGCTCTTCTGCAGCAATTCCATTTACAACACTGGTAGCACTATTGGCCCTTTGGTGAGTATAATTGTATCCAACATGCTTTCATTTTCAGGTCCGTCATCAGACGTAAGAGGGTTGTTTGAGGTAGGGACTAGGCATGTGTGAGCAAAATTTTAGAGTTATTACAGTAGTAAGAATTATTTCCGTTCCGTGATCTCTCTGTCCTTCTCACACTCGCTTGTGCTGTCTCATATGCCACACGAAACTGTGACATGTGTCAAGATGTTATTGTACTCATTGGCTGTGGAGGCTGAGAGATAACAGTAAAAGTACAAACAGGTGGAAAGACAGTATTTAAAATAACGATATTCTACTGTTTTTTTGTTCGCAAATAAGTTAAGTAATACATTGCTCTTTCAGGTTTGGTATATCGGTGCCACTAACATTCCTTGGAGCTTATCTCGGATTCAAGAAGAGGGTAAATTAATTTTGTACTTGTGTTTCGTGTCATGTTTTCAATGTACACAATTTCGTCAGTCTGTTGTCTAGGGTAGCCGTAGTGTGTAGGTTTTTGGAATTACCAAGTGTGGTCTTTGAAGCATACCTGTTGTTAGATACAGTCAGCATACAGACAAGTATATTATAGATGTTGACCGCAGAACAGATTCGTCTCATGGTGACCAGCTTTGTAGTGCTTGGATTTTTCTCTGGACATCTGTGAGCAGCTTATTTCAGTTTAAAGGGTGCAAGATGCTTCAGCATATGGAATTGTAAAATTTAGAAAATGGAATTATAAGTCTGAGCAGTGCAGTAGGACAGTCTTGCGATGGAGCATCTGTAATGGGAGGGAAATGCAAAAGTGTGAAATTGCTGATTCAAAAAGAGGATGCTTTTAAATTTGGCTATTAATAGTTGGACATCGTACACTTAATTTGCCTTTGATTTGTCATGTTTATCTTTGTAGCCGATTGACTTGCCAGTGAAAACAAATCAGATACCTAGGCAGATACCGGAACAGGTATGTCAAGTTTTCCTAGGTTATAGTCTTGCAATACTATATCGCCTAAAACTAGAAGTGTAACATATATCTGCGTTATTAGTAGAATTTAGTGGTGTCCCGTGATAGTCGCATCGATATCCTTTTTTGGTATGTTTCATCTCTAGTTCTCTCTTGTTTCTATTTCTTTTTTCCTTGTTTATTTTCTTTCCCCCCCCTCCCCCCCAAAAAACCAGTCATTCTTCCTGTGACATTCTCATAGTCAGGTCATTGACTGACTTCTGCGTACGTTATATCTTTGATTTTGAGGTATTGAAACCCTTACCATTCCAAACACTAACAATTAGACGATATGCCCTTCCTTACACCTAAGGTTGTTCTTAGACCGTCAAGTTCTGTATTTGTTGTCATTTGGAGAATGCAAGTCGATAATGTCATCATAGGACATACACATTGATGGTAATGGTTTTTACTACAAAATTTTTCTGTATTATAAAGCTGATATTGTGTATACATTTATATGCTTGCGAATGTATTTTATGTTGGTAATGAAATACGTTCTGAATCCTCTATTCTTCTCTGCATTCGTATATTCATATAGCCTTTTTAACCGTTTCCTTGTTTCTTCAGAGTATCTACACGCGCCCACTGCCATGCATAGCCATGGGTGGTATTCTACCATTTGGATGTATCTTTATCCAGCTCTTTTTTATTTTGAACAGTATATGGTAAGTGAGTCCCATCTTTAAGTGAGCATTTTATTCCTAATCTTAACACTCATCAGTAGTTGAAGACTATTACAGTGTTATCTATTAAGATAGGATGAAGAGTATTACAGTGTTATCTATTAAGATAGGATGAAGAGTATTATGGTTGAACTGATTATAGAGTTCACTCGCTTCTTTCCTCGTGATATTTGCATTGTTTAAGTAACAAGTAAATTTCAATTTCGGTGTAGGTGTATTTCCTTTGATGATATTTTGATTGATTTTGCCACTGGATTTTTATCAAATATAAATCCTTCGATGTGAAGGTCTTATAATGTGATCCCTTTTAATTGTATATTTTAGGTCGCACCAGATTTACTATATGTTTGGTTTCCTATTCCTTGTGTACATCATTCTTATTGTGACATGCTCAGAGACAACCATCTTGCTCTGTTACTTCCATCTTTGCGCCGAGGTAAGAATCCAGTGCACCACATTTTCTTTTCCCGTGGTAACGTGCACATCCGATGTATGCACTGATTCAGCTTCCATTTTTGCTGGCAACGTGCAGTGTTTTATGATCACAAACATTGGATGTGTCTCTTTGTGTAGAATTAGCACAGTGTTTTACCTTTTTTCTGCCGTTTCAGAGATTTGAATTCGATCAACACTCTTTTGCTCTACGACCACTTTGATCAAAAATCAAGTGCCATTTCTTTGGTTCTTAACTAACCTTTGAGCTTTTGTTTTACGACTGTCTAGGACTATCGCTGGTGGTGGAGATCATTTTTGACGAGTGGATTTACTGGAGTTTACTTGTTCCTTTATTCGATCCACTACTTCCTCACAAAATTGCAGATTTCGGGAGTTACAAGCGTATTCCTATATTTTGGATATACTTTTCTGATGGTGCTGCTCTTTACACTTTTAACAGGTTTGGCATAATTAGTTGCAAGTTGTTATGCTGTTAAGAATGAAATTCGCTTGAGACAATATGTGAATACATTTACAACTTAATGGACCACACCATTTGCACTTCTGATATGCCAGATTGGTGTTTTAACTGTAATCTGGTCTTCGTGCATAATACTGATATGACAATTTTATTTATTTAGCAAGCTTTACACATATTTAGCAAGGTTTTGGGATGCTCTGGAGCATCGTAGAGGATTAGGAAGGTTCTTTTTGAAGTTTGAAAAATTCGCTCAAATTCCAGAAGGTTTTAGAACAGCAATTAGCAAACTGCAAGCAAGAACAAACATGCTTAAAGGTGTGGTGTGAGTGCAACCATATTCAGTACTATTTGCCGTCCTGAGCTTTGTGGAGGAATTAATATATGTGTTTATTAGGAATTTAAAAGTGCACGAGAATATCTAGTAGATTTGTATCTTCTTCTTAAACACATATGATCTTAAGGTAAAGCTTTAAGTAGAATGCCCCTAGATATGCGTTGAGTTCTATGTTATACCATCGAGACGGCGATTTGTTTCTTCATATTCAAGCTTTTTGTGGTTATCACAATTGTTTAATAAAATCACAGTTCATTTTGCCTGGAGTGTGTATTCAAATTGCAGGTAGGCTGATTAGTTTTGAGTAGCTAGAGGAACAAATAAAAATTTTTTTGTTTCTATTGCACGGCAGCGTTCAATAGATGATAGTTAAGGTTTTGAGAATTCAATTGACGGATAGGTCTCACTTAAGATCTTTTTGTGAAAAACGACGAATTTCCAACTCGCAGGTTGTTAAATATGAAGTCAGACGATTGATTGTTAGACTGTTAAATTTCGCAGTCCTGCTCTATGGCAGGGATACGTTGAACATCCGTGTACAAAACAAGTGAAGGCACTAGAATTGTGGTTGTATAGAAAAATACTTAGGATGCGTAGCACTGACTGTAAAAGGGCAAACACCTGGAGATTAATGATTTCTTTCACTACCGAAAACAGACGAATTGAGTTTTTAGGTCATTTGAAGAGGAAAGACGACTTTCAGAACTTGTCGTAAGTCATGAACATTGATTGAACACACGAGAAAAGAAGACTAATTATCATTCTTCCAAAACCTAAATTCGTGGTTACAGGAAACATTAGATTTCCCAGGACAGAATTGCTGAAAAAGACGAAAATGAGATAAGAGTTGATCAAGTGTTTTTGATGAGCTGAACCACAAACACACTCGTACAGATACGCACGCACGCTATTATCCACCTGAAACAGTTGCGAAGTACAGTCTGCTTTTTTTCTTTTTACAGGGACAATAGGTTTCCTTGCCTGCTTCTTTTTCGTCTACAAGATTTATGGAGCTGTGAAAGTGGATTAAAATTTTTAGGCTACTATTAGCTGTCATACTGCAAGAATTGACAGCTTTGTTTACATAATCCAATTGAACCTCGCTGTTTGTTCATCGTGCACAATTTGGTAATCAACTGCAAATGGAAATCCTTGTATACAGCCAGCAGTCACTGTAAAAAATACGATTTTCCTTTGTTTGGTGTACGTGAAGATAGCAGAAAAGTTGGCCCGATTACCACTGGTCACATGCTTGATTTCAGTAAGATGATTATTACCAGGAATAACGCATGCCACTTTATTTGGAGTTAATAGAATGACTGGACAGAACTGGACCTTCGCTTTGTTATCTTCGATATCTGGTTTAGGTTTACAGTATTTATGTACTTAGTACAGTATAACTTGGGGGACAGGGTTATCTTCATCATACTATCATAACTATCTTAGTGGCTGATATTAACATGTTAATTTTCACATTTGTGTAGTATGTTCTCGTTAATATTTGGTATTTTCCGCCATGTATTGTTGTAAATTTTTCTTGTTAATCAAATATACGCGTCTCTGTTTATTTTAAGTAGAGATAGAAGGATCCATTACGAGAGTGGTATCTGAGATGGTTTGGTGATTTCATTCTGATATTTCCTTTAATAAGTGTATTCATCGTTAATTTTAAAGGTGGTTAAATCTAGTTTGCTTGGCATAGTTGCTTAATGTTTCGTCAGTTGAGTTTGTTTTAAAAAAATCCTGCTAGTGCGATCACTAGTTTCCAAAAAACTGTCACCCTTCGAAGTCTTCAGCGGGAAGTTACAACGAGATTTAGAATTGTAATAGCTGAACGATACAAGAAACAAATATTATTTAATAAAAAAGCAAGCCTAACATGAAGAGGGAACTGGTAAAGCGTTTTCAGAAGTAGGCGTTGATGCAGGAATGGTGATAGAA
Source organism: Chironex yamaguchii (assembly GCA_024741275.1). Taxonomy (NCBI): domain Eukaryota; kingdom Metazoa; phylum Cnidaria; class Cubozoa; order Chirodropida; family Chirodropidae; genus Chironex; species Chironex yamaguchii. Next base: position 13,383 of record JANTCA010054616.1, read on the forward strand.
GTAAACATGTGCTCAAAGGTGCTTGCTCATGTCTTTTTAGAAATGTATATTTTGCATATTACCCACTGGTATTTTAATCTTGTGAACACCTCCGCCATATGGAGGCCAAGTGTCTGCATTTCTTGGTATAGACAGGTATTAGATGCATCATTTATTCGAGGGCGGCGCTAGACTGAACAAGAACGATGTAACTATTTGCATACCAGTAAGTACTATGGCCATGTTGAGGACTAGTTGAGTGCTAGGTTGTAGTGCTTGCACTAAAAAGATACATGTGTATGTATTCTATAAAGTAAAGCATGTTGTGTCTCGGTTGTAGTAACTGAGTTAGACATTCTCCCTTTTGTTATACTGTAATTCGATATTGGATGATCAATTGGAGATCCTTATGTTGGAAAATGAAACTGTTGTTACAAACGATTTAGTGCACACTGTATCATTTCGTGTCAATAAATATGTATGCAATTCGTTGTTGAAGCCTTTTACTGCACTTTTATACCAGTTTGGCTTCCTTAGTGTAAGTTGAGGAATTTCAGTCTTACGTAGAGAAAAATTTTCGTCGCGTGCCAAGGGATGATAAGAGTCATGGATGATTCGAGTTTCTCATACCGTATACCAAAGTCGTAAGCTTTTTTCTGAGCTACCTTTCGAGAGATCTCTCCCGTCGTCAGTTGAACTATTTATATCGTAATATGTAGACCCCAGTGTGGGGTTTTGACGTCCTCGAATGAGGCGCCAAAACATGTTGTATTCGATGTATTTCTTTTCGTAGTGATGTAAGATGTTGTTGATTTTATGTTGTTGTGCTGTAGAGAGTGGATGGTACGGATGGAAGATCCAACCTTCTCTGTTCTTACCAAATTATTTATCCCTACCTTCGAAAACACAACACTGACAACTCCATATTAGCCACCATTCATCTGGGAAAGATACTTTGACGACTTGTTTGTGACATTCCAATTGGCACTCTTGCATGTCTTTTAGCACGTCATCAACCTGCATTTCAACATGAGCTTTACCTTGGAAAAGATGGAAAGTGGATAATTAACCTTCCCAGATGTATTTGTAGAGAGGCATTCAAATTTCAGCATCTTCCTGAACATCTACGGAAAACCAATCCATACAGACCACTTTTGAAAAACTATCTCACTTAATAATTACTTGCATGTTATTTGTGCACTTTTTAGGGGATTTCCCCCGTAAAACATCAATTTAGACATAACAATTATGCCCTCGACGAAGGCAACCTTTTACATTATTTTGACAGTTTCATTATTAGACAGTCTGCCTTGATATTTGTTTTATAATTTGTCTGATATGAGGTGACAAGGATGAGTCAGTTATGGAGAAGTCTATTCCCTAATGGTCAGAAATACCAAACTGTTTTAAGCAATTGACTCACCCAGCATGCTTCTTTTCTGTATGTCTTTCTTACATATTGTATTCATTTCCATTCGTTCTTTTCTGTATTATTCTTTCTTACATTTTTTTATCCATCTACAGTCATCCTTTTTGCGTATTTCTTTCTTACATGTTGTAATTAATCTCCATTCGTTTTGTTTTTGTATTATTCTTTCTTACATTTTTTATTGATCTCCATTCATGCTTTTTTGCGTATTTCTTTCTTACATGTTGTAATTAATCTCCATTCGTTTTGTTTTTGTATTATTCTTTCTTTCATTTT
>JANTCA010054627.1:0-22597 GCA_024741275.1 Chironex yamaguchii
CAAGACACGTGTAAACCAAAATGGCGTTTTAACTGAGAAGATCCGAAAGTTACACGAAAAAGGACAAGACTAAAACAAGGAGCGGAATAAAAACCGGATTACAACAGTCAGCAACGAACCATAATATAACATCTATATAACAGTTTGAATTGGTAGGGAACTCAGAGTCAAATCAATAAGGATGTATAAACTGTTTCTGTTGTGATGTTTACCTTTGAATTATTGTTTAAAGTTACAATAGCTAAATAGGCATTGTTCCTTCATTTTGTACACAATGGTTTAAATGTGTCTGCATTTCTGGTAGTTTGTGTAATATTACGCACGATACGTTTAATAAATACATAGTATTGATTGGCTATTATGTAATATGCTATTATATTGTACAATGGTTCAAATGTCTAGTACATTTGACTTATTGTAGCTAACAATGTGAAAATACTACCTTGGCCCCATATTTTCACTAAGTAAACTTTTTACTCACTAAACAAAAAAAACCCCGGAAAAATAGCACTTTTCACCTTCATGCAATATAAAATGAAATTACTTCCTTAAGCAAATGGCTGTGATCAAGAACGTGCCAAGAAAGGCTTAATTTCTTATCGATTCTCTACGATAACAAAGCCATTTTTGATGAAATATCACCAGTTGATGTAGCAAATGAATTTGTTTATCAACACCCAGATCAAAAGAACACATTTGTTTGTTTTACTGTGAAAGACATTTAAATTTAGAGATGTTTGTATGCATTTTGTTTTTGAATTCGCGTTATTTCTTGGTTTTATCATCATTCTATAATACTTACAAAGTATGTATCGCAATGATGCTTTTACGTTGTTTTTAGTATTAATCTATTAATATAAGCAATAAAGCAAATATATATTTTTAGAAAATAACTGTTTCAAGCACTTCAGAGAGCCAATATTCGCAAACTTTCCTCATTCTTCATAATTCCTTTCTCTCCCTCGATGAAAACTGGCGCTGCAATCCCTACAACAGGAGTCAACGTTATCTCGTTTTTAAAACGAGTATCTTATGTTTGTTCAGTTTGTCAAAATGGCCACAACGACAGATAAACACTCCTGTTGTCGAAAAATTTTAACAACTTCAGTTGGATTACTGTGCAAGGAACAAGGATATATTAGCGCATCTTCAGCAGCACTAGAGACGTTAACAGAATTTATACAAAGTTGTAAGTTTTCATAGTCCTTTTTTGCTCAAAATATTTGCCATCTAGACGATAGCAAATTATATCAAGCGCTGTTGAAGCATGGAATGAGTTTTTCTTTTATTGACTGGATAAAAGAGCCCATAATTGTCAAATTTCTTTGTGATTGAATGCTTAAGTAATACCGTAGTCACAGAATCCTTATTCTGTGCCATAGTGTTCTCTGTTAATGTCATACCCGCAATGGTTGCTCCTGTGGTCCGGTCGATCGCTTTTATAGTCATCCTACGCAGTGCTACAGTAGTAAAAACCAAAAAAATTAAATCTAGTTACTTGACAGATTTTTCTTACCTAATTCCACAAGGGAATATCTGGAATTATTGTGCCGGATATTTCCTTGTGGGAAGTTATAACCAATATCAATTTGTGACCGCAGTAAAGGAAGACGACAACATCACATACTGTGCAATCTTATACTCGACATATGTGCTGATTAATGACATTATATTATGACTACAGCCAAAGTGAGGAATATGGCAGCTGTACTCGGGATAGCATACATAGTTAAACATCGTGCATATACATACTCTGAAGCTCTTTTAATTCATAAATATAAGAAGACACAATAACAGAAAAAACTCATTAACAAAGCTTAAAGATAGATGACAAACCAAACTTAAAAGTCCTTGATTCACAATTATTTTCATCCTTCTTATGGAAGAAGAAATAATTTAACCTTGCAGAGGCAAGCCTATCCAACACCTTACTGCTTTCAAAGTATTTTTGTGGTGCACATCCAAGTCTGCAATTGGATTTAGGCAACTAGAACCTATAAGGTCTCATAAAAAGTGTCAATGTTGTATGGTCATAAGATCTTAAGTTCCATCTTTATGCAAATGTACCAGCTGTGAAGCAGACTATTCATTTCTCAAAGAAATATCAAAGTATTCGATGTAATACATTTATAGACATAGGCTTGCTCAACTTGTTGTTAAGCAGCTGGCAGCAAAACTAGCTAGAAAACAGTCATTTGTTTTAACTTCTGCAGTTTGAACAGCAAAACATGGTCATTGTTATATTTAAGTTTTTGTGACAATGGTAAGAGCAGCAAAATGTGTAAATTTTTTCTTGACTAGATGTACTGTTCCAAACTTCCAAAGTAAATTTTTTTTCAAGTTGCTACTTTGCAGAAACTTACATTTTCATCTGATGTGTACCTACCAGATCAGTTAATCTCTAACTCTCATTCTATAATTTGTATTCCAAGATTGTTATCATGTTGTGGTTTGTACAAAATCCAGCTCAGGCCATTGAAATGTGTGATATTAGGTCGATGCTACGAATTTTGGGAGCAGTATTTCATTCCTGTTGTATGCTCTGGAAAATTTTTTATTTAGTACTTCTGTTAATTTTCTTGTTCCTCATTTAGATTTGACAGAAATAGCGTCATGTGCACAGGAATACTCCCAAATATGTCAGAGGACGTCACCTGATCTAAGTGATGTGAGAATGGCACTAATTGACTTAGGTATAATGTATGATACCATATAGATGTATGCATCTGTTATCTTACTTCTCTTTATCTTATGCCAGACAACCTTGCTAGAAGCTTCAAAGTACAATGTTCAAGACAGTGGTTGACACATACATCTTACTTGTAGAGCTGTCTTCCCAAAGCATCTAATAACATTATCATCTTTAGTTAATTCGTAAAGACAGATCAGAGGATGGCATTTGTTGCCATGGTGGTTTTAAAAGTTAGGCAGTAGTTTGTCCATAAGATTGGATTCATTAAGTCAGTATTTGCAATAATGAGGCAAATGTACTCAAATTGAAATTCTTTGTGCCATGCTTGTGCTATTACCTGGTGAAGGATATCACAGGTAATTATAAAGTGTTATTAATTTGTCACGTAGTACTATTTACTAAATCTTCAGTTTTAGGGTTAATTGTTATCTTGGTTGTAGTATTACGTGAATTTTTCTGGGGCTGATAGACAATGCTAACAATTGAGAAGGTTGCTTCTTTACTGCTTAGTAAACCTGTGAAGGCTGGCATGGCTAGCTTCAAGATCTTCAAGTACATTCATTTATTATTAACATTTTTCAAGCTTTATATGTTTATTTCTTTATATGTCAAGGTGCTGATATTGATAACCTTCATAGGTATGGACTTAGGGCCCAACAAGAAAAAGGTCATGACTGTAAGTATGTGCGTTACAGAAATTGTGTCAATTAGTTGTAAGCAAGACTAATCAACCATATGTTCTTTATATGAGCGGTATGTAGATATCTCTGTCATTAGCATAACTATGCTTGAACTGGAGGACTTGCTCCAGTTGGTGACCTACTATTAAGTTTGCTTGTTTCCACTGTTTTCCTATCTGCATCACCTTTGTCTTCTTGATACTGATCCACATCCCATATTCATTCACAACTTTATTGGTGCACTCCATCATTTTCTACAATACGTTGTCTGCGCTTGCTACCATTGTCTGGTTGTCTGCAAATCTTATGGAGTTAAGTTCTACACTCAATTTGACTTCTTCATCAACATTGTTAAGTGCTACCCATAGAATGGGCCTCTGCTTAGATGTTAAATAGCAAAGGTGAGAAGAGACATCCTTGATGAACACCTCTTCCAAGAACTGCTGCATCTGTCACACCTGACCTTTTTTGGACAGGAGCTGTTTGCTTTAAGTACGGCCCTGATATCAACCTTCTGTCTGTCCAGTCTGTGCCAACTCGGCTGGTATACCATCTTCTCCATCTACTTTCTTTCCTCGTAGTGATTCTATGGCTGCAATCACTTCACTTTCTAGTAGCTCTGGTCCAAGTGCATCTACTCCCAGTGATAGTCTTCCTGGCCTTTATTCCTTGCAGTACAGATCTTCTATATACTGTTTCTATCTTGCCTGTATGTCTTCATCTTCTGATACAAGGTTTCCCTGCTTTTCTTTCAGAACCTATTGGCCTTGGCTAGCACGTTTGGCTTCTGACAGCTGCTTCACTTTGTGGTACATAGCATCCATGCTTCCTTTTTGGGCTAGGACCTCAATCTCTTGACACTGTCCTTTTAACCAAAGTTCTCTTTCATGGTCAGTTTCTTTGCAGAGAAGATTGTTTATGTGCTTGTACTCCTTTGGACCAGCCTCAGTGTTAATGCATTTCCATTTTCTGTGATCTTCTATTCTCTGTATCATGCTGTTGGTGACCCAAGGTTTCTTGGCCGACCTGCGAAGTTTGCTGCCAATGTTTTGCTGTGCACTTTCTGTTATTGCTTCCTTTATTCCATTCCATTTTTCTTCAGCAGTACCATTTGGTCTCGATGCTATCTTCTCTCCCACTTCTGAGCTGAATTTTTCTCGTATCTCTATTTCTTATAGCTCTTCTTTGTTCCACCTTGCTCTTTTGGCTGCTTGTTCTGGTTTTTTTAGTTTCAGGCAAATCTTCATGCTTACGAGGTCGTGATCTCTATTTATATTTGTTCCAGGAAAAGAGTGAGCATTTTTCATGCTGTTTCGATATCGCTCTGTCTGAATAATATAGTCCTGTTCATACCTTCTAGTAGCACCAGGTGCTTTCCATATGTAACTTCTCCTTTCAGGATGTTTAAACTAAGTATTCACGACCTTCAGCTTGTTTCTTTTCCAAAACTCCACCAGCATTGTACCTCTGTTGTTCCTAACACCATGTCCATACTCTCCAGCAGTGATGCCATCCCTGCCTCGTCCAACCACAGCATTCCAGTCACCTAGAGCTACAAGATATTCATTTCCTATACCAGTCATCTATGTATGCACCTGTCATAATGTTTTGAAATTTCACTTTCTTGTTACTCCATGGTGTACTTATGCTCCATGAAAATGGCTCCCTGGAGGCTACATGACCCACATTATATTTGAAGTCAGTTGGTAGGGATCGATTTGACTGCTTATCAACAGTCTGGTGTGGTTTTTATATGGAGAGAGGTCCAGTGACAGGAGTGTATGTGTTAGGTTGAATGGTTAATGTTATTGTAAATTTTGTAATTGTAGTTATTGTATTATTGTTATTATTATTGAGCAGTTTGATTTAATTGGAAAGTTGTCCAATGTGGAGTCGTGAGACCCTGAGTTAAGCTCCAGTTGTAAAAATCGTAATTTTACTTCTGTTCTTAGCATAAATGTAGCTTGCAATATCGTGGAGCTAATGAAGCAGTAGAGTGCTGGTATTCCAGCACAATATTGTTTCAGGACACATGTTTTTCCTTTTCTATGGTCATTAAATTATTTATGTTGCAAGTTTATTATTATGTTTACTTTATGTTCAATTAACAGTACCTCAAGCCAAGCCAGCTCCAGCATTAAAACCTCTTTCGTCCTCCCTGATAAAACAAGCCAGGCCAACTTATGTGCCACCATATTTACCAGCATTTCCTGATGTTTATTCATACATTAAAACACCGGTAGGTACTTCTACAAACTTTTACTCCTTGTGCATTGGAATTGAATACATATACATTAAGCCATTGAGTAACATTTGACTCCTATTGTCTTTTGATATCAATGTTATCAAATAAATATAGAAGCAAATGTATATTTTGTAATTAAAACAAATGATTGGTTAGTACTCCTGTAGTGACGCAGTCATCATATCATGACCTCAAATTCACCTCTGAGAAACAAATCGTACGTTGTTGTTTTTGGGGAAAGTGTGGATACTGAATTTTTGCTTTGTGCTGTGTGTTCTGTTACTGGGGTCACCAATGTTAAATTTGTGACCCAGCAGTTATAAGCTTTTGAGTTTTATTGAAATGAGAGTTAGATTGTTGTTTTTCTGACGCTCTGACAACTGAGCTACCGGGACATTGTTTCTCAGAGGTGCATTTGAGGTGATGATATGATGACTGTGTCACTACACTCCTTTCTTGAAATAATGTATAAAATTCTGGTATCAATGTAGTAGGTAAGAGTTTTCTCACAGGCGCTTAACTCTGTTGTTTACAGGCACTTCGGCGTCCTCCAAATGAGTATCAAATGGTACGAGAAAGGTATGCATCGCAAAAGAAGCAGACAGAATCTGCACTTACAAAGTAAGTTGGCATTTAGATTACCATGTCAAAGATAAGTATTGCTGAAAAACTGTAGATAATTAATAGATAAAGAAAATAGTTATTTTGCATTTCTTTTGAGTCATTTGCAGTGATTTTGGAAAATGGTTTTGGTCTTGTTTACTACTATGAAAAGATGGTTGAAATATCAACTTGCCTAGATATACAGGCCTGTGATCAATGTATGTCATATTACTAGCAAACAGGTTATTGCGGGGTGTTTGAATAAAGCAGCTTACAAAATGTAACACTGGACATTATGGTACATCAATTCTTTAATGGCAATATGTGAGATGTCCGCACTAGTGATATGTTTAAGGAAGACAAAATGTGATGGTGTTGATTTGGACCATTAAGATTTTCAGTTCCATGTTTCCAAACTTTATCTAATGCATAAACATGTTCTTCTCGAATGTGGAATCTGTTATGACACACTTGCTTTTTTGTGGTTAGAACCTGTTCTAGTTAATTGCACCAATCAACTTACATTTTAATTTTCTTGCCAAATCTGTATAGGATATAGATGATCAACAAATCCACTTGTAGATCTATTGTTTTGGGGTAGAATAACATTGCTTATAACATGGAGAGCCATGGTAATACACACTCATACAGCAACATTAAAAACTTACACAAATCTGTACCATATTTGCTCTATTTATCAAACAAAAGAACATAATACTGCTTAAAACCATATGTTAATACATAGTTACAACTTTTTGTATCCTTTTTTTCCAAAAGGTTTATGGCAAGGACAAACACTGCTAGAGTTTTAATATTTGAAAATATGAATCTTGACATTTACCCACGTGAGTATGATAGAAATCTCATTATTCTTAACATTCTTAGCAACCGAAACACTGGTGTAATTTATTGTAAAACCAAGGTGTTTCCAAAAAATATACAACATAATTAAGCCCTTGACAGTGAAAAAATTTGCATCCTGCAAATGAGCTCTTGATTTTAGGGCGGGGACACAATCTTTTGGACAGAACAGTGCTGATTCCTCACATGTAAGCCAAAAGGGCTTTGAGCAGGCCCAAAAAGGGTAAGCATGGAAACTGGAGGAGGCCAATGCAATTTTATGGATTTTGGTCACATCTCTTGTCTCCTCCGAGTTTGTTTTATGATGGACATTTGTACTGAAAATTTTTTAAAATTAATTTGTGTGTGTGTGTGTGGGGGGGGGGGGGCACATCAATGTCTTCTTTGAGAAGTGAGTCTTATTACAATGTCTTTAGCTTAGTTGTAATTTATTTCATTTATCAGGTCTTTTAATATAACAATTGTCTTGCATAATATAATCTGCTTTAAAAAATGTATGGTACATTCTCTGTTGATATGCTTTTATGTTCTTAAGTACTTTCTAGTTTATTGAAGATGGATGGAAGATTTCTTGCCAGTAAAGCTGCTACCACTAATGTAACTGTTCTTACGATTAAACTGTCCTCTGACTCTGCAAAGAATTATCACCTCAGGGCTGGGATTGTACCTATGGTAGAGGGATTAAGTACTATCTGCCTGACCAGTAATGTGTATGCATGATGAGGCTTTCGTGGGAGGGTTATGGCAGGAGTGTTAGCTTATGCACACCTCACACCTGAAGCCGACCAGGCGTGTAGTGGCCTGTGGTGGCACATAGCAACAACCTCCATTTTGAATTACTCGGGATGTGCAATATTCCACACATCTGGGAAGCCGCAGGCGTGTGCCAGGGTGTGCACATGCAATCACACCACAGGATCATGAAGTGCTTGAGCCTTAAAGAATAAAGCTTTTTATGGTTGATTTTTATTGAATAATGTTGCTGTTGACCAGGAGTGTAGGTTCTTCAGGGGTTAATGGAGTTATAACCCCCAAAAATTCAAAGGCTTAAGTATCCTACTTTTATTCCGCATATACCCCCCCCCCATCTCAAAACAGATTACCATACGTTTAGTGTTTTATCAGTATTTCAAACATTGCCAATAACTAGAACTATTTGAGAACTCTTTACTCTCAAATACTAGTATTCAGTTGATATAAAAGATATACTTAGTTGATATCCAATCTTTATATCCTAAGATGAAAAAATTAAAGATTTTGTGATTATTTTATTCCATACCTTTACCTTTCTTCAAAGGCATACCTGTGTGTGCATGATCATTTCTTTACAAGTCTTTACATTTTCTTCACAGTTATTGATCATGTGCCTTCATCAGCACCCTACGTGAAAGCCCTGTTACCATCAGACAATGATGTGGCATCTCTCTTACCAGAAGCAAGTGAAAAGTCTACTGATGATACAGTCAACGAGGAAAGACCCAGTGACAACCAGGATGTGTCACTCGAGAGCACTGATAATGCATTTTTTAGATCACCAAAAAAGATGAAGCTATCATCGAAATAGTGTATGATGTATCACTAAAATAGTATTGGATGCAAGGAAATTAACACCCTTCTTGATGCAGGCCATGTTTGATTCAAACGTTTCAGTTTGCAGTGGTGCAAAAAACCCAATAGTCTCATTTACTGCCATTTTAAGCAATGGATGTCTCAAAAGTCCAGACATCATGTAGGATTTTATGTACATTCGATAATTGGACATTGCCATGAACAGAATCACATTATCTTTAACACTCGAACTGTAGAAGGCAATAGAAGACTGGCATAGTTACTACCATTGCATGGCATTTACAAGTATACATGTTAAGAGAATTTGCTCATGTAAAGCAATGAAATGATAGAGGATATCAAAGTAAGAAAATCATATTTCATGTGATTGCATATTGGACAATAGATAAGTTAGAGTAGGAATTGGTATAATTGCCAGAATGTGAGGCTGAGAGTGATGTAAATGCAGAGAAGGTACGTGTAAATAATTGTAAATACTGAGCACAGTTAGTCTATGTTTTGTTCATGCATGCATCTTTCTGTTACTATTTTTTTTCTTTTCTGGCAGTTGCTCGACATGTCATAGTTTAAAAAGACACATTATTGCAATGAATGGCCTAACTTTTGGCAAAAGTAGCTAAGTGTTCAACATGGGAAAATGTTTACACAGCTTTACTAGTAGAGTTTGCATTCAGATACGTAAGCAGTTATACATGATTAGTAAGAATGGAATTCTGTGGTTTGATCACAATATAATCATGGACAATGTCAGTTTGTTTTAGTTACGTCCTTTGCTTACTCTACAAAGTTACCGTGGACACCTTGCACCTTGTATGTAGCTGCAGTATTGTATAATAATAAAGAATGAGACACTGTTAACGCTGTTAAAATACAACGGAGTATTTCCCGGGAGGGCGGGGTGTTAGCTGGGTGCACTAATATAATACTGGTGCCATCAAGTTTAAAGACAAACCGCACGGTCAACTTAAATATAACAATAGCAAACTATAATTACTCCAAGATCGCAAACCTCTGCCAAGCCAGATGAATATTCAAATGACCTGATGTAATACGTCTCATGTTAATAGGGGTATTTCGAACAGCGATTTTCTGGATAGCTGTTGTTTTTGAAGATATCATTACCAGATGTGGTTGCTGGTATGGAATCAGCTGGAGCCAGTCAGGCTACCAACAAACGAACAAACCCCGAGGATCATATAACCTCATTAGCAGAAGTAATTAACCATGCACTTTGAAGGAAAAAGAACGGTCAATGATTCAGGCTCACAAGTCCTTAAACATGCAACAAAGATTTCATTTTTATTTCGATTTAGAAAGTAAGCATGAAATATAACCCTACCTCCAAAATTATCAAGAATAAGTTAAAAACCAGAATAAGTTAAGAACCAGAAGCACTCCGAAAGCGCAAACCTCCGCCAAGCCAGCATTACTCTTCAAACAACAGGGTTTTTTCCTACGATGTTTTTCCCCTTGCTAGTCAATTTCATCAAGATATCATTACCAAATATGGTAACTGGCTTATCCTCCACTAGCACAGTGCATGTTTCATTAACGAAAACGTGATTCAAAATCCAGGATTTGATTCCAATCATCCCTCAAAATTACTTTTATTTGCTCCTTATAGCAGGTTGGACACTTGAAAATTTCGTCAAACGCCATCCATACGTTTGTAAGTTATCTTGCTAACGAAAAGGCAGATAGAAACTCTGACAAAAACGTAACCAGGCAGAGGTAATAACTAGAAGCCTGATTTAAATAATGTTCTCCAAGTATAAAAACGTGGACTGAACGTGCGCTTTCACGCCTATTGTAATACAAAACAACGCTTCATTTAACAATCTCGTTTAAAGTCTATTTTGCCATCAACATGAAACCAAAATCCTTTCGTGCTGCCCTCAACTTGGCAAGTGAAGGTTTTCACGGGTAACGGATTGCAGAAATATTTAATGAGTCCATCAGCACAAATGACAAAGAGGTTTAAACACTTTAATGTTAAACACTCCGTGCATATTTATCAAGAATCAGATTATTTGTATAACCCTGTTTTCTCGATTTAGCGCACTGTGCGCTTACTAATAAGGCTCAAAGTTGTCCCATTATATAACTGAAGTAGAGTTACAACTACTGTGTAAGTCTAGACTAGGAAAAAACTGCTGGTCGAGGTTTTCAGCAGTGATAAGAGGAAACCCCGTCTACAAAAAGTGGTAGCCGGTGTTCGCAAGTGAGAGGACCATATTTCAGTCGGATATTCGCCTTGAAGCTGTGTATGGCCCGTATGCGGTTGAAACATTTGATTCCTGCAAACCGTGTGTCGCAAAACTCGCGATTTTTAAGGAGAACCCTATTTTTAAGGAGAACCCTATTTTTAAGGAGAACCCTAGACTATTGCGTGATGTTGATTTTGTAATGGTGTGATATGTCATCATGTCCAGCGGCCTCTTTCTGATGTAACTACGTCATTGTTGATTGCGTTTGCTTCGCAAGCATGATTTAGCCTTTCTGAAAGATCGAAGGGTTTACATTTTTTTATTACTCAACATTTAAAATTAACATTTTTGTAAATAAAAATTGCTGTATCATGATTGATCAGCATCTAGCATGCATCTGTGCGCATGTCTGTCGTTTCTGACTTTAGACATTTCTACAAAACTTATTCAAAACACGGTTCTAAGGATGTCTAACAGACCTCGACAGCAAGAAAATGGTCGATTCGCAAAAACGTGGAGCCGTGAGGCTAATACATGATAAAACACAAAATGTGTAAATACACTACTTTTGTGAAGAAGAGAACGATCCATCCGCGAATTCTCGATCCACAAGGCCTCCTGTAGGTCTGTTTTTACTTGATGAACATTAGGGGCATAGTAACAGCATATGCGATGCATTCCTTGAGAAACATACTCAACTGATGTGTAAAAGTATTGAAAATAACGATATTTGATAAAGTCAAGGCAAAGAAACACGTCACAATTTAATTTCGCCTTGAATTTTGATCGACTTTTAAATAAGAGCATACCATTGCTCTACATGCAGAAACTATGGTAATTCTGTAAATTTTAGAACGAACTCTCATTTTGGAATACAACTCTTTCTCAAACAAACAGCAACACCTCTAAATTTAGAGTGCTGGGATAATGCTACCAAAAGGTATCTGTATATCAAAATGTATTGTTTGAACTCTATTCTTCTTTTAACTTTTTTCACTGCTAATTACCTCAATAAATTTAATAAGAACCTCCATCATCTCAAAGAAATGCCCTCGGAAAAAGTTATGAATATTACTCATCACCTTTAGTCCAGATGGTTTACTGTCTCACTGTCTGTTTCACACACAACTGAGTTATTGAAGCGGCCTCATCTCCAGTATGAGCGTTACATTCAAATTCAATAAACAACATATCCACATGACTATATTTAAAACTACCTAATAACAGCACAAAGCTTACCATAAAGTACTCTTAAAAATTGACTGCTAGCCCATGCTAATATTTATTATGAAACCACTGTTTTTTCTCGTCATTATTTGTGTTCTTACAAAACACTAGAAAGCCACAGTAGCCTTACCACATTCAGAAATAAAGCATGGCAATAAAGTTCTATTTTTAGATCACCATTCAAGTGATAAGACCAAGGACTGATGTAACAGACATCTTCGAAAAATTTAAAGAAATGAGAAGAACGCGGGCATGCTTCAAGAATGTATAACACAAAATGAACAAAACAGATAACAGAGTGGTCACCAAGAAAAGGAAAGCGAGCCAAAGTGAACCCAGGAAGACCGCGAGATGGCGTTGAGCAGGTTGCAGGTAGCACGCGGGTGCACGTGGCATACAATAGGAGTGCATAGAAACCGATGAAACATCAGAATTACGTTTTCAGATAACAATATCTTATGGCAAAATATATCTAGCAAGATTGAATGAATGGTGAATAGAAAGTATAACTTGCCAATCAAAAGTCTCACGAAAGGCCAAGCAATAGTACCTTTCCGCGACAAAACAAGCCATCTTAAAAGCTTTGGTTAGCAATTCTTATTGCACAATTCTTTGAAAGTATTTTTGTCAAAAAAATAAAGGTTTGTTAAAATACAGTTACTGGGACATGTGCTGTGAACATTAAGTATTGTAATGCCTTGTCTACAAATGATTGATAAACCTAATTAAGGAGAATAGAAATACATTTGCTTAGTAACACTAAATGACTTGTAATATGATAAAACATTCTGTTCACTTGTTCAGTAATACTTGCGTCTAAAATCAGGTACAGCATCAAAAACATGCACGAGAGTCAGTGGTGAGACAGAATGCCATGAGCTACTATATTGCAAAGACAGTGACAGCCATCTGTCAATCTAGATATAAAATGCTTACATTAGATATTCCTTTAAAGTGAGTCTTTGCTTATCATTGTCAACATAGTTATGGAGTTTTAAACTTGCGATTGTGCTCTGAAAAAGTTTTTTTATACCACATATAAATACCACAGGATGGGCACAAAGAAAATAAACAGTCAAAAAACACAGATTCTTGTTATTCCAATGAATGAAAACTCTTAGTTTATATAAATATTAACACTATATCACAATTGAAACAAGTTAGGCAGTTAAAAAATTCATAAATTCAAAACATTACATCAGCAGTATTATGTCCAGCAAAGCTCTTTATAAAGCACAGTTCAGTTCTGTTCGAGTAGCCAGTTTCCAGAGCCACACCACAATTCAAACAAGTAACTTGACATATACACACCATGGAAATGTTGTCTACTTACATATAGGTATCTTTTAAGTACACATTACAGGAAATGGCATTGATACAATTTATCTACATTATCAATAACGTAATACAAGTGGATAACGCATGTACACTACTATCTACAATAGTAATTAAACGTTGAATATACAGTTAAGACTCTTCAAGAAAACCTCTGCTCTCTTACCAAAATTGTGGAAATAACAAATAGGAAAACATGTACTCACATTGGTGTCCTGCAGACAGCTTTGTAATACATAAACCAATGTTTCAATCCATTACTCATGATGTAATAACAGAGAGCTTCCATTTGGTTTGGATAGCTATGTAGTCTAAATAAATCACATTTTGTTTCCCCAACTTCTATCAAAGGCACATGGATTGAAGTCACTTCAAATTATACCACAAGGTGAGTCACTAGCACTGAAATTCCAGCTTCCAGAAAACATGGAGCATTCTTACATCAAGAGGTGGTATATTGGTTGCACTTGTAAGTTTACCTGCTTGCAGCTTCATGTGCCATTGCATGTAAAGCAGAAATTGATACTTTGCAAAAACCCAAAGTACACAGCGTCATCCACATCCAGTAAGCAGCTAAAGGCCAAAGCACAGTGACTACGAGTTTTGGCTAGTTTGTTCCAATTACAAATCAATAAATACCTACATGGTCTTGTTTTTCCAAATGAGTAAACCTGACATGCACTCTGTATAATCAAAACGGGTGGCAAAATATTTATCAACAAATAGCCGAAGCAAGTGCAAATGGCTCCATGGAAATGGCCTAGCAAACTTGAAACAAGGGGGGACCAGCTCCACTTTGACACATATCAGCATATAGCAAACCATATGAACTGCTGAGTATATATGCTACAGATGGCTAAGAAACTACCACTGGGTGCACTTACAGGCCTGGCCATAAAAATTTGAGTAGGCAGGTGATAAATCACCTTCCTCATATGTGTTAGGTGGGGCAATTTTTACAAGGAAAAACTGGATCACAAATGCTTTGAAGCATATGTAAAAACAAAAAACGCATGCGTTTGGACTAAAAAAGATGGTTATAGATTAGTCCCTTTGATGTAAGCTTCTATAACAGTCTTTGCCTTTACAAAGTGGACTCACTGTTTTGTGTTTTGCACAAAGCTTGCACCAAACGAATGTTACCATTTTATTTCAATTTCTTCAACTTCCTAAGCATGGCCTTCTTCTTGTACTTTAGAAACATCTGTAACTGCACCATCAACATACCATTACTTGCCATGTTTCACAATAGGTAGTTATTATTAAGACTGATCCTTCAATTCAACTTCAAAATTCAGTTTGATTGCTATGACAGATTTCAAAAGTCACTGAAAAGGTTAGGACTATTGCCTCAAGTAGGGCATTTTATAACAAGTCATTAACAAGGTAATGATTTCCTGTGTAGACAGAGGATCAAAAGTGCAAAAAATGTCAGCAAAAATTAATTTTGCCAAGGTTTCAAAGACTCCTTTGGCGAAAAATACATGGAAAGCCAAGGTGGGTGGTTTCTTTAGCATATAATTAAGAAGGTGGGTGATAAACCACATGCCTCAAATGATTGACGAGTACATGGGTTATCGCTTGCATCAGATTGCCAGGCATGCACTTACTGACGTGGAGTGCAGTAAATGACATTTGCTTTTGTTGTCGGGTACTGAGAAAGTAAAATCATTGTGGTGCAGATATTTCCAAGGTGTCTTATAGAGCACTACAAGTGTTTTCCTTGAAACACTTGCTACCTCTGGACCACTGACACTGTAAATTTTGCAGGTCTTTTCTACCATAAGAATATAAAGTTAAACCAAGTAGAAAACCAAATGCTTAATCTGAGCCAAGTTTCTGGGACCAGAATATGAGACATGATGTTGGCCAAATGTAGGTACGTTTTACACTTGAGCATTGTTTGCAAGTATTAATTTTTTCCATAGTGCATTAAGATCATTTGTCGGTTGTTATGCGACAGAACCAGCCACAGTTCCATATGGATGTGAAAATTTTTCATCCATTAGTAAGTCTAAGAGTTGAATAACAGCAGCTTTGAACTCACTCACATCAAAACATCCGTCCCTCTGGCTATATGTACTTCCACTTGTACTTTCAGTTTCCTCATCGCCAGACTCTGCTCCTGAATTCTCCTGAGATACCGGTGGACTGTTTTCAATTGAGACGTGAACATGAAACCATCCTAATAAAATACACAAAAGTAATTATGTTTTCAAGAATAACAATATACAATAATAATAAAAACATAACAATTGGCAATTCACATGGTATAAACCCATACAAATGCAATTTTTTATTACCCATGCTAAATTAAAATAGGATTAAAGATGTTTTGAGTTGAAAATATTGTACAACTTTTGGAGTGTGTAATATGTAGGCGCGTGGCCAATTGGTTAAACTACCACGTTCTGATCAGGAGGTTCCGGGATCGCACCTGCCTCACGGCATCTTTGGCAAGTACCTGAAAACCACATACCATGGCTCAACCCAAGCCATGTGAGGTAAACTGGGCATGACGAAACTGTCAGAAGTCCTGGGATTGCTGATCCTGTAGCTATCCGAATAGTAGTGGCTTTAAGTCTTGCAAGTTGCGATCAATTTTAAAAAATAATCCAGCATCCAATAACACAGTATCCTTCCCTGCAGTTTTGTAGTGTGGGTCTAACATTTTTGTAAAATGTGCAAAACTTTACGTTTTAGAAAATTCTCATATTGTGTGTTTCTGTATGAGGAAATATGCAAAAAACATGCATCAGAAACAACTATCATGAGCACATCTTAACAACCAGCAAGTAGTTGTTTAAAGAGAAAATTTAGTGGCCTGGTTTAAGTCTTTCCTTAACTCAGATGAACAGAGATAAATTTATGACTGAAAACACCTAAGCATGAAGGTGGAACTAGTAAAAACAATAATATATGGACTTTTTTCAATAACTAGTCAAATTCAGTTGTCTTTGCAAAAATGCTTGTGAGAACATAGTCATGTGCAATGTTTGTAGAAACATAGCCATGGCCATTTCTCTGTCCAGTTCACAAATTTAATACCAAAGTCAAACAGATTAATGATTTCAACCAGTCGGATTTTGGGTGAATTAACATACAGTGTAAAGAAACAAAAACCGAACTCCCTTTAATTACAATTAACATATGTACACTTTTTAAGATAAATGTTTTGACTTTCTCAATAACAAAACCCCAAAAGCAGCAAGACTCGCACAAGTACTCAAACAAATTGATCAACAGCATTGATGCAAAAATCTAAGTGAGGAATCTTGTTAATAACAGCATAAAAATCAAAGTAAAACTGTTCACTTACATTAGTTACCAATACGAAATGTTGAATTATCGCATAACTAATGCAGAAAATGTATTTCCATTTCTAGCTTAAAGCTATAGCACATCTAATAATAAAGATGACAACAATTAAAATCATTACATAGCACTTTGTGCTGCACCTACCATTATAATCTTTGAAGTGAATATATCCTCCTGTCTTTTTGTGAAGCATAGACACTGACCATACACTAGTATCATCAGGGCATGTGTACATGGAACAGTTCAAGTCAAACAAGCAGACAAGACGATATAATGCAAGACAACTTGGAATTGGCTCAATAACAGAATGATCATTCATGTCATGTTCCAGCTGCACAAGAGGTTTCCTTATGGCTGGAAATGGAGGACATGAGCAGTCACTTTGTGGTGACAATGGTGGTGACAATTCTCCAGATAAGGAATCATTGCTTTTAGATACATTGCTGCTTCTTCTGTGTCCAGAAAATGTGCTCTTGTTATAAAAATCATCTGATTTTGTTGTCAAATCTAAATTGGAGCCACAAGGACTTTTGCCTTTGAAATTCCTGTGGAGAAACATGCAAAAGAACTTTGTACTTGGATATTTTTAAAAAGACTCATTATTATGCCCAATAGAAATGTATCAATGTGCTTCCTCCCAGACTGGCCAGAGAATGCTGCATTGAAGGCCAACTCCTGCAGCACTTGCAAATTTTCCCTGACCTAATTTTTTCCCCTGTTTACATAACTACATGCTTGATTTGTGAAAGAGTGGACTGGTTATCGATTCTTTTTTACCATGGACTGGTTCTTGAGTTTTTACAACTGTGCTGCATCGTACAGTAATACATGTCACTGATATCAGACTACCACCCCGGGATTTATTGATAAAATTATAATAGATAATTATATATTAATTGATTGATAACTGATAAAGAAAATAAAATTACAAAATGTAGCATATTTTGTCTTTTACATATTAATTTATAAAGACAATGGAAGGATGAATATAAAATTGTGTTTGAACGGATTCATATTGCCTCATGCACCACTAAATTTTTCCGCCTTCATAAATCTCCCTCATTGACACCCAAATCTCCCATTACATGAGCTGATCTCCCTCATTGCTGCAAAGCAATTATCACATATATGAGAAATGCTACTTGGTAAGTACTGTTTGTAGTTTTGATATTGAGAATAACTTACATTAAAGCCATAAACAGGAAATAAAATAATAGTAAAAAAATGTAATGCTATTGTTTACAGTATCCTGTATTTGACCTGCACAGAACATTTCAATGTAAGATGTATAAGGCCAAACACACCACTACCTTGCCGTATAGCATGGTACCCACGTTGACATTCTATCCATTTAAGTTGTGAGAATTTAGACACTGCACCACAATATCTCACATAAAGGTTACTTGCAATCATTTTCTGCCACAATCACACTGCATAAGAACAAAAATGTTAGGTTCTCTGATGATCAAGACCAAGTCAAGACTATATCATGAAGGGTCGATACCATGACAATATAGTGCCATGGGACTACTATGTAACAAGAAAAATCAGAAGCACTCATTGTGCAAATCTTTGCCAAGCCAGGGGTACTTCCATGTCGATTTCTAGGCTATCCCTCACCAACGCCATGAAGGTTTCATTACCGAAAAAGTGATCCAGAATCCACGACTTCATTTGGATCATCCCCACCATTAGTTCCTGATAAGTTTCTAACCTAACAGTTCCCCTTATCACGAACGGATACTTCCTCAAAATTTGACCAAAATCCACCCATAATAGGCAGACAGACAGACAAACAAACAGACCCTGCAAGTAAATGCAGATATGTCCTTCTCTTATTGATAAAGTCAGTAAAACTAAAAAAAATCTTTTTTACCAATTACATGGAGCTTTGGAGAAGCCTGTGTATTAACCTCAAACTTCTGCAGCCAAATAACCTTTGTTGTGCTTACATTTAAGGCTTCCACCATCTTTGGACAACTATACAATTGTCTGGTTCCAAGTCCACTACAAGAAAGAATGGGGATTGGGAGAGGAACTTAGTGGGACCCTCTCCTACAAAACAAAGCACCAAGGATGGCAGTCATCCTGCAAGCATCATCTCATGTCCCCCAAAAACCAGTTTGTGGGGAAAATTGTCACCACACTATTCACAGCCAGATTCTGCCAACCACAAGAGCTTTCAAGGTATCTGGAGCTATCAAATGATAACAACTTCAACGGATAACACACCCTTCCTACACATTTTGTAAGTTTCTAAGTCATTTCCGTGGGAGCTGGTCACCATTCAAAAGCTGGGAAGGTACTTGCCTAGAGAGACTCCTCTTACCTTTTCCTGTCAATTATCTTTTCCTAGTGAGGATG
Source organism: Chironex yamaguchii (assembly GCA_024741275.1). Lineage (NCBI taxonomy): Eukaryota > Metazoa > Cnidaria > Cubozoa > Chirodropida > Chirodropidae > Chironex > Chironex yamaguchii. Next base: position 19,102 of record JANTCA010054627.1, read on the forward strand.
AAGAATCAATTAAAAATCTCTGGACCATGGTGGATGTTAACTAAGGTCAGCAAAATATACCCTGATGTTCCTACTTGAAACATCTCCGATTACAACACAAAGTTAACTGTGGTTTTTCAACCAATCCCCCTAAAATAAGAAGCTTAGTAGATCACAAGAAACCGCTTTAACCATTTTATCTGAAAAACTTTGACACAATTGCAGCTTAGGGTTCTTCAATCCTTGAACCTTTCTTCTGCAGAATAGGTTTAGACCATAAAATAATAGAGGGCTTGGAATCAAAGGAAACGATTAAGACCCAAGGATACTTAACCTCTAAATGACAACTAAAATGAAAGAAAATGAAAGATAAAACAACTGCAGTACCTTGAGCTCTCTTCCAAGCAACGTGCAGCTATAAGAAGTGATTCCCGTGGAGTGCAGGGAAACTCGTTCTCAAAAAACCACGATTCCTCCTGTACATCATAGTAGACTGCTAGTTTTTGTCCCCTTGAACGACGATTAAACATCCAACTGTCTGCAATCGAAGCCTGCAAAGAATGTTGTTCTTCGATATCTAATGAATAAAGCATGTTGATAAAGTATTCACAGTTCGACACGTATCCTGTCTCATAACTGTCGACTTCCGAATCCATGTCGCTTTCGCGTTCACTGCGTTCATCCTCAGTATCACTGATGCTGAGCCAACTACTTAAACTTGACGTTGAGCAAGAAATAGATCGTTCAATTTGATCATTTGAATCCAAGGACAAGTTACTGTCATAAGCAGGCATCGCCTGAATGGGGTTCGTTGTTAGAGCCGATCGGGCAAGTTCAATCCGTGCCAATGGGTCATCGAAATTAAAACCCGTGGGGCCAATCGTACCAGGAAGGGGGACCAGGGGGCTGAATGGGGAAACTTTACGGCGACGGCGTCTCCTGCGTCGTTCAACGAGGTCATCTTCTGTATCACTGTAGCTCTTAGTAATATTCTCTCCTTGACTGATTTTCTTTGGTGTACCAGTAACTAAGGCCAGTACCACGGGCGAAGATGCTCCTGACCTTGACCGCCTCTTGGCATCCCTGTCGGAACGACTGTCTTGCCTTTCAAATTTCTCCTTTCTTCTCGACAAGCCACCTGCAGATGCACTAACTAGATGGTGCGATGACCGTTCCAGACTGGGGCTTAAACCAAGCGGGTGCATAATGAAATGGGGATGAGAGAGGAGCCCTAGAAGTTCTAGTGCATCTTGTTTAAATTTTTCATCACAAGGGCAACCATTGGAGAAGGTGGATGACATTGCAGCTTTCCAATCACACAATTCAAAAATCATTCCTGTTTCCAAGTGTCGTAATCGAAATCTCCATATTCTGTAGAAAGTCAATCCCACCTCAGCTGTTGCATATGATCGAAATAAACATAACCACCGGTACATAATTAAGCAGCTTGGAATGACCTGGTAGGGTCTGATATGTCGAGAACGTTTAGGCTTTCGAAATATATCCTCCAAGTGGCTTCTGCGTCGATCTAAGAAAGTCCAATCAAGCTGAACTGCGTCATAGTAAAGCTCCAAATTCTTATCACAAAAACGACTGGAAAGTTCATCATGTTCGTAAGGATACACTTGAATCCACTTCTGAGAAACTTCAGATATGCGTTGAAACATTGCTTCTCTTAAGCCGGGTTGTATCAACTCATCTTCAACAGTCTTGCAACAAATAAAATATTTCATATCATCCGATGAGAAGCATGTTCGTGAAGAAAGCTCGTGGTAAACCTTCCTCCAATTTAACCCAAGCAAGCCAATGTTTTGATACAAAAATCGCTGAGATGGCCATCGAGTCATAACAAGCCTACGCCACAGATCAGGTGACCGTGACAGACGGCCCCACTGTTTGCAGACCTGAGCTGCACGTCCAAGGCTTTGTGCGTCCAAAAACCTAAAGATCCTGAGAACATTTTCATCGAGCAGTCCTGACATGGTGCAGTTTTGAAAACTGATTGATCAGCTCTGCGCTATTCTGGGTCACTAAGTTAAATCCAGTATGAGTAAACCGTTATGATGCAGGAACATGTTGTTTACACATGATCTAAATAATGGCGGGAATTATCTTTTGCTTCACAACGTCACTGTGATGACATCATACCTCAGCTGAACAAAATACTGACCAAAAAGCTATTTTTTGTAATTTTTGACGGACGAAGGGATCTTACAACAACATAACCTTGTTATGGGATGCAAACTTTGAAAGCAAGCCATTAACGTTTTATGCCTTTCAACCTGAAAAATATGCAAACAAATTCTAGCAAGTTATTGTTCCTCATGATAAATATACTGACTCATCCACATCCATATATGAATTCACAAAATTGTCGCTGTGATCAATTTGTTAACAAGCAATAAATCAACAAAGTCCATTCATTCATTCATCCTTCCATTCATTCGTTCGTTCATACATTCACTCACTTATGCTTTCATCAATTTATGCATTCACTCATCCATCCATCTATTTATCCATTCATTCATTCTTTCATTCATTAATTCATACATTCATCCATTTATGCATTCACTCACTCGTTCGTTCATTCATTCATTTATAAATTCCTCCATCTTTCCATCCAGCCTTCTTTCCTTCCTTCCTTCTCTCCATTCATTCATTCATTCGTTTATTCATCCATCCATCCTTCCATTCACTCATTCACTTACTCATTCATAAATTTACATTTTCATTCATTCATCCATTCATTCGTTCGTTCATTCATTCATTCTTTTATGCATTCACGTACTCATTCATTTGTTTGTTCGTTCCTTTCTTTCTTCCTTCCTTCCTTCCTTCCTTCCTTCCTTCCTTAAAGGTCATTTAATAAGGGTCATTTATTCAATTCTGTTTTTCGCTTCTGAGTTACGTTAGTTGCGCAATAGATTTATTTACCAACTCGTACACTCAATTCTCGTATTTTTATTCAAATTTCAGTTCAGTTTCATATATTATAAGTAATACAACACCAAACTTCACATTTAACGACAAAAACCATCAACCTACAAACTTCCGAAATTTGCAGATAAACTATTTCCTTTCCAAATAGAAAGAAATGCTACATCTTTCATATAAGCTATTCCATTCCCTTCGTGGTTGAAATTTATAGGTCATCTCTTATACAAACGATAGACAAACGCAATAAAAATTCTAATTTCTGTCCAGTGCTATTAATTTGCCTTGATATAGTCTACGAGCTTTTTATCAGGCTATCCTCACTTATATACAGGTGGATCCATATTGCATATTAACATGCTTTAAACCCTTTGATTTATCCAAACACTTGAAGTATCAAAGACTGGATGCCTTGTGGAGTACCGTCACTTTTAAAAGTTAGTGTTATGAGTGATTCTGTTCCAGGTCACTGAATAATCGGTCAAAAGTTATAAATTATCTTGTTCTAGGCCACTGGTCATAAGACACCATGTAGCAGTGTACCTTTGTAACCCATAGTGTCATAGGCTTTAATTTCAAAAAT
>JANTCA010054628.1:0-17489 GCA_024741275.1 Chironex yamaguchii
TCCTTTCTTGTTTATGATTGGCTAGTTTTGCTACATGTTTCGTACAAATAGGTTGCCATATACATATACTTTCCTTTTTGACGTTTCATACTCTGATAAGTGTCAGACGAAAAAAGCTTTTAAGTACGTTTTCAGCGCAATGTCGCAAATTTTAAAGGAATTTTTGGAAACACCATGATGAGTGGAAAAGTTGAGGGTATGAGAAGAAGAGGCAAACCCAGAAAGAACTGGGTAGCTGATTTGAAAGCATGGACAAAGAAAAGTATGCAGGTTTGCATTACAGAAGGGAAACAGCAAGAACTATGAAGGAAGAACATGAAGAAATACGAATGCTCCCAATATCAGACATGATAACAAAAGTAAATGAACCTAATCTATTGTGCTATCGTTACTCCTTCTTTAGCACTTCCAGCTGTATGCAAAGCTCTTAATGAAAAAACGGACAACGCCGACTTAAAAATTATTTTACCTAAAGGTTTAAGGTATTATAAAGGGTGTAGTTATAAAACTGACAATGGCATTCTAGCCATTGATCAGTGCTATTGTTTGTGGTCAATTTATAATGTTACCATAAAGAATACAAATGATTCTCTGTGAAATTACTCTTTGTTAGGGACTGCCTAAAGATGACAATCATGACTTTCGTGGACCCTTGTGTTACTTGTCCTTAGTGTGGTGAAGAGTACACCTGTGACATTGTTATTACTGGAAAGTATGTTTTCAGCACAATGTTGCAAATTTTCAAGGCGATTATCAAGTTTTGTACCACAAAAAGATGCAAATACACGGGTAACTAAGCTACCCACCAAATAAGCACCTAAAATTTACAAATACATATAAATATTATCTATAATCATCAGCCAAAAATATTAATTTCACAACAAATAAAGGGAATACGTGTAACCTTAAACACAGTGTCCAAAAAGTTATTAAAGTTTTGTGCATGCAACTACCTGTGCAAACGATAGTTTAGAGTCAACTTAGATCATCACCAACTTTACCAGCTCAACATGAAAGCAAGCAATAACAGTTACATTGGATACCTAAAGTAAGCCAATTTTTAATTCAGGGTTGGCTGAGCTGGAGACCAGGAAAGGTAGTAAAATGATGGTGATCTGAGTCAGTAGTGTGCCAACCTAACCTGTTCGAAAAATGAAATTAGGTAAGCAATCCACTATCCTAATTGTAAAGAAAAACCAATGATCGAATGGCATTGGCTTTTTTAAAGACCAAAGACGGGAATTTGATTCCCATTGACTTCATTCACTCGGCCTTCAAACATTATGACATTCACATACTGGGTACCAGCCTTATTGGGAAAGTGGTTATGATGTTGACTATGGGAAGGGGTCCTTCTCTTCTTCTCAATAAAAAGCCTAGCATTGCCTGATAATCCATTCTTGTGAAGAAGCATGTATACTCTATGCGCTGTTTACTATGATACAAGAAACCAACCCACAAAGGCCAAAACAAAACTTTGATAAAGTCATTTTCAGTCCTTTGTTTCATGATCCAAAACCTAATGACTAATCCAAAACCTAGTTTCACACAGGTCAAATACATTACCAGCTTTACAATAGCAGATTTGTAATAGCTTAACGAGTTAGATATTGCATGTTGTTTCAACAAATCAGCATTATAATATAATTAAATATATAATTATATAAAAAGAGAGATTTTTACAGCCCATGTCATTTCAGTAAAATACATGAGGATATGAACTTCAAAGCTGCTCTACCTGTTCCATACAAACTTAAATGAGTGATTTACTACAAATACAGTGGCACAGAAAAGACACAGCGTAATACTGGTTTTTCTCAATAAAGAAATTGTCATTTGATTGTAATAAAAGGGTATCTCACTAATCAAATTAAGTAAAATCTTCCTTTGTCTTTGATTAAAGTAGTTTTACTTTGGAGGTGCTGAAGGTTCAGGATAAGCATTTGAATCACTAGTTGCATCGGCATAAGTTGGAGGTGGTGGGTAATTTGTCTGACCTAGAAAACAAGACAAATATAATACAATTAAAAGCAGACATTTTACACCTCTGTAAAACCAACAGATTAGGTCAACAGGTGTAAGATGATGCTATCAAACCATAATGGCCCACTGGATCTCATCAAAAGTCATAAACCATTATGACTTGCACACTGACTAACATTGACATATATTCAGGTCCTTTCAACACATGTTCAAAAGATAGTGATAATGAACCACATTTACACAGACAATTCAGAAGTCAAGTTTATATATCTTCTATTCTTTAGCAAGTTAGACAGACACTTAATCTTTAATCATTTTATGATTCATATTTTGACAAAACATAGTTCATTCATTACCATGAGCTTCTAACAAATTGCCATAGTTGCAACAGCACCTCTTACACATCAAAGCTAATTTTATCAACAAACCATGAACTCCATCTTCTTAAAATGACCACACTGTCAAACGTTTAGACTGAATCAAAATAAATACGTAGTGACCAATTATCACTGTATGTTAAAGATATAAGATAGTACTCCCAAGCGTGCATGATTAGGTCTTGCTACAAATTTATGAATAATAAGAACTCCATTACTATGGATCTCTTTACTATTGCTGCTGAAATGCTTTACTATAGTATGAAAAGTGTTGGTTTTTTAGGCATGGAAACTGAGAGATAGTTTAAATGAATCTTAGTCCATACTGTTAATTCAGTGTTTGTTCATACTGATAATTCAGTGTTTGTTCATACTGTTGCATTTGTAACAAAACTGGGGTTACATATAAAGCATTAAACATTTCATAAGTATAATTTTGCATGTATTCCAAGGATTTTCAACTAGGTCATGGCCAATAAAAGAAAAATGTCTAATTAAAGTTCAACTGCTTTTCTTACAGAAGTATACCTCATGATTCCTTGTAACATTAAATAAACCAATATTTGATTCCCACATTACAAATATTATATTTGAAGGGAATATCTTAGGGCTCTGCTTACCTCCACAACCAGAAAAGCTATATATGCTTCTAATGACACAAAAATTCTATTTATTCAATACACAAACAAGAATGGGCTTAACTGGGCAATTGTATCACCATAGGAACTTTTAAAGCCTTGATACTTGTGCCTTTTGAGGAACTTAAACAAGTTAATACAAAAACATTTATACCAATCTCTGCAGTCTTGCAACTCAGAGAGGTAAAAATATCAGCAATTGTGGAGTTTTTCCTCAAGTGTGAATATACCTAAACAATTTCAAAGTCCAGCAAGAAGGAAAGTGAACATAACAAGTCTCCAGACTTAACACCTTAAGATAACATTTAATTGTTTGTAGTACCTAATCGTGCTTGGTTATACAACTTAGGTGGTAATTCATGGTATCTTGTCATGCAAACTTAAACTTAATTCTAAAATACATTATGATGTATTCTACAATTTTAATGGACTTGGAGTAAAGTCACAAATGTTTGATGTAATTTTGATTCTGTTGTCGTTATGTGATACTTAGCCAAGTCATGTTAAAATAACAAATACATAATCATTACAAATTCGACTCTCTCATTTCACGTTTCTCATGGATACCATCTGATTCGTTAACCCTTACTTGGAAGCAATGGTGGAGCGATAATAGGGTTCAATAACAATCATACAGCCTAAAGCACTGTATGATTTACAGTGCTCTGGGTTGTGTGATTTTTTTTCCAAAAAAAATTGTTTTGGAAACTATACACTTTCAAAAAAATTTTTTTCCAAACTATACACTTTCAAAATTTACGGTGTTATGGAGATAGGGAAATTGGGCAGGGTTTGTTGTTCAGAGTTTTAAAAATCCCGAGGGATTTCCGAGACCTCCCTCGTGAGAAATAGGAAGATCGTCTGGAGGATCAGCAGAGATCCCATTACGAGAATTCTTACTACAAAGAGTAAAACGGCATTGAATTACAGCGTTGTTTGCAGAGTCAGCTACAAGACCAGTCTTGCACAAAGCAAGAATATCAGGACAAGTACTAGCAAAGATTCAACATCATTTAATTCAGGAGCCCATCGGTATTTGATGAAGGGAATGAGTCCGTTGATTTTCGCGGTCAGATTTACGACTGCTGTTACTGGTGTGTCCCATGATCTACAAACAAAGGTCAAAACAATATCCCAGACATCTAAGGTCTGTGTTCAGCCGATATTTTAATACTTCAAAGACCAACTTACGCCTACAAGCTGCATCGTGGACATACCTTGTAAAGTCGACTGTGGAGGTACAGGCACTCCTGTTGGTGATGGACCAAGTGCAGGGGCCATACCATATCCAGTGCCCTCAACCGGTGGAAATGAATACCCAGGTCGAGGAACCGTGGATGGATACCCCGGATGACCATACACTGGTTGGCCAGCTACCATGGGTTGATTATACCCTAAAGTCGATTGACTTGGATTGTATGCCTGTATATTTGGATTGGTTTGGTTAGTTTGAACAAGAGTTGTTGAGGATGTCGTTGAATACCCTATAAGAGGCTGCTGTAAATGTGTCTGCCGTGTGTTCGGATGTGTTGCCACGACAGTTCCCGTTTGAAGATTTGAAACGGGCTCATTTTTTTGTAACCGCTTTGCTCTAACGATAGTAACAACAAGCATGAATATTCCAATGCCCAATATTGCAGGGCCAGCGCGTCTACAATTTCTCAAATTCCGCAAAGTCTTCTCTCTATCTTCTCTGCAAAACGAACACCAACTAGCATCCTTTTCGCTAAAGAACGGCTTATCTACATGACCAACAACTGTAACGATAATCCCGGCAATGATAAGTAGAACAGCTACAATAATTGGGGCACAACGTTGTAACCAAGAGGTTAAATTCATCTTTGCGCAAACCTTGGTCGTGTTCTACTTGTGTTTATAATCCTTTCGCAATCAAGATGTACACATTTCAAATAGTCCACAATAAACCACAGGGATTCAAAACCTCACCCTTAAAAAAGTTCGTGACAAAAAGATGGCGTTAATCGTAGAATATAAATCGACAATCTTCAATCTGTGGTGATAATGAGTTAGGAAGCTGAAACGTCATCAACTTCGTGTAGTTCTGTTGCGTTGGATGCCAAAATTTCACAAAAAAACCCAAACAGAAAACATTTGCATTTCGCTGCGTCTAACAAATGTATGTAGAGGAAGACTACACCAGGAAAGAACATGAACATTTGCTCTCCATCAATTTCTTTTGTCAAGCTTCGCTGGTGGATTGCCATGACAGAATTTTCCTAAACTCCCGTAACCTGAAAAATGGTTTGCAAATACATGTGCGAGTGATGGATGAAAAAATTTGTAAACTGAACGGGTGGGTCACACCCAATTCACAATATCACGAGCCCATAACTCCGCAAAAGTGTGTACATTGTACAGTAAAACAGCGACATCAGATTATGCATAAAATTGTTGATAATAAGCTCCAGCTTCATGGCCAAGCCTTTATATTTTTTTCAATTCTTAAAATTATAAGAATGGTCTCCTTAGTTGATGCTGCTGATATAACCAATACCTAACTGTATAATAATAAGCAGGATTGGAAAGCTACAGTATCTAAATTTGACAAATTTTTGTCAACAGAACTATTTACCTATAGCCATTCAGTGCTAAGTATCACTTTAAATCGCCCCACAGCATACCATTGGCGTTCTCCGGGTGCTTCAAAATTATACAAAATTCCATATTTTGGAGCTAACAATATCAACGTCTTTACTTAAATGTTTATCGTCGTCTTACCTTGGGAACTTAATAGCGTTCCAGTAGCTGCATTCTCTGGTAGTGTAACATTTGCTTGATCGAGCGCATTAGCTGCGTCCATTGTTTGACAAGTCGGTTGAGCTTGTACTTGAGCATACTCGCTATTTACCGGCACCATTTGTTGATGCTGTGGCAAATAGTGGGTAGTAGTCAAATATGTTACTGTAACATTTCTATTGGAAGTCGGGTTACTTTCCAGATAACTTCTCCTCCTGATGATTCCTACTAGAAGTACGAAAGTACCTATCCCTACTACTACAGGTCCAACAAATTTGCAATTTCTTAAATTGTTCAATGACTTTTCTCTTTCCCTTCTGCAAAACGAGCAGTACTTTAAACTATTCTCGCTCCAAAGTGGCTTCTTGAAATTACCAACCAAAGTGACAATCACGCCAGAAATCATAATAACAACTCCTAGAATAATTGTACAGCGAAATTTACAACAGTTGAACAAATCCATTTGTACACTAATTGTCAATAAAAAAACTAAGCCTTTTCACGTTAAGAATAGAAAATAGTTGTCTGCCATTTCTGTCAGTGTTTCGAAAACGCCGCAACAACGGACCTCGTTTTCGCATTATATTTAAACCACAGAATAAGAAATTTCTTATTCTGTGTTTGAACTCAGGTATGGTAAATAATAGTAATGTATTTTAGCTCGATGGTAAATAATCACCATCAAGCTACAATACAAATGCAGCAAAATGGAAGTAAGATGATGCAGAAATAAAATTCTGTTTCTAAAGAAAAAGATTCCATTACGCATTCTCCACGACCTTACATAACTGGTGCTACCATATTGACTTGTTCCTGGAGCGAGCTCTCTAGCCTACAACTCCAATCTGATTTCCAAAAATAAAGGCAAGATCTATGCATTTAAAGTGACATAAGAGGTCAAGATGCAGCGGGTTAGTCAGAAGCATTTACCAAGGACTGCGTCACAATTACTTTCTTGACTCGTATTTTGAAGGAGTAAGGAAAGGCAAACGTGGGCTCGTTTACCCCGAGGGCAGTGTTGTCCAATGCTCTCATACCCAGGAGTGGATTTAGACTAGTTTCACTTGTTCCAAGGAACTACTCAAACTTTTCTAAAAAGTAAAAAATTTAAAATCAATTACAATTTTCTGCACTCTCTGATTGTCTATGTAAGCAGCAATGCTTCCCTGTTTTAAGATTTTATTATATATTTTAATCAATATCACGATTTGCCTTTTCGAAGATCAAGTAAAACACGTTTAGAACAACTACAAAAGCCAATTGCAAAAAAATACCTTTTAGGGTACAGTCCAGCGGGAGTTTTAATGCGTTTTTGTCACACATAGCACTATGTAGGGTAACGTTACACGTGGAACACTTCAAAACTGTTTTCCATTGGTTGGAACTATTTTCCTTTGTAATGTGGAACTACTCAAAACAGCTTTCTATTGGCTTTTGCGACGTTTGGAACTAGTTAAAGCCATTTTCTATCGGCTATCATGCACAGCTGTTTCACAATGGACGCCAAGTCTGTTTGGGCTTATTTTCGTACCATGCCGCATGAATTGTTTAATATCTTTTGAACCGTATATGGTATCGCAAAACCAATTTATTTCTCGTTCTCAAGTGATTTTATCAGTTTTATACATATTTTGGTTCGAGGGTGGAACTAGTCACAAAAATCCCTAAATCCACCCCTGATACCCTAGGGAATTTCCTTACAGAGGGGGGAGGGGGAGTGGAGGAAACATTAAACTGGGCAGTTGCAAAATGACATTAAATACGACAACTTTGCAGCTGTTGGAAAGTTTCAGACGATTTAATGAAGTCAGATATATTAAGCAACTTCATGGCTGGGTAATAATGCCTATATGCCAGTAATAATGCCTATATGCCAGTAATAATGCCTATATGCCAGTAATACTGCTTGTATGCCAGTAATAATGCTTGTATGCATGTAATAATGCTCATATGCAAAAGTAATTGCACCAATGATAAAAAACAGTGGCATAAATGTCAGGGGTCGGGGCATGAGGTCCCTAATAATTGTTGCCTGTTTTAATCTCCAATACGTAGTAAATTTGAAATATTTTATTGAGCTCAGTAGGCCCAGGGCTTTTTATTTGTGTTTAGACAATATGCCAATGTGCACCTGTGCAGGATGCTAAATAGTTTGTTTCTCGTATTTTAGCATTTGTCAAGGTAAATCCTTAGTATTAGGTTCCTGAGACCACAACAATTATGGCTCTGAAAATGGTGTTGATCTTACATGAATATAGTTATTTATTACAGACAGTGTTAAGAACACTTCTGTTGTGTAATCCTGTCAGAATACCAATTTTCAGCCTTTTCTTTATCACTGATAAATTTCAGACAGAAACTACTGCCCTTACCTTTATTAAAGCTTTTGAAATCCAAACACTTGTAATTGACACGAGTTATCCAGTTGAATCCATAAAAATGTTTTGAAGTGGTCCCATTTTAAACAGTGGGAATAATGGCTTATATTTGGGTGTCAGAGATCAAAAACAGGACTATGTAGCTTCTGGCATAAATAAATTCCAAGTTTTTAGTTGTGTCAAATTGCACAAACAATGTCAATACTTACTAAACTCATATTTGAATGCTACTCCCATTTGTGGTCTTAATAATGGACCATCTTGCAAAATTTGAATCTCTTTTTTAAAGGTCTTTCCACCTTCTTATCCAGTTTATCAGTAACAATCAGCGCTATCTTCTAGTCTGTGCCAAAGATGCATACTTGGCAGAAACTACAAGCCCAACTTCTATCTTAAATTTCTAATCACTGAAGTCTTAGGCATATTATCTAGTGCTGGTTTCTGGACATTTGCTTTCAAACATAAAAGTTATGTGAAGGTGGATGGGGTCCGAATTGACCAAGTAAAACACTTCTCCTACCTCGGTTCATGGATTGAAATCAACGAAAAATCGGAAATGGAGGTCAGAGTAAGAACTGGAAAGGTGACTAGTGCACTGGCAAACATGGACAACGCAACATCTGGAGGGCGAGAAACATCACACTGAAGAACAAAATTGCACTGATGAGAGCTATTGTAGTTATGACACTATTGTATGCATGTGAAAGTACGCTGAGTAAAAGAAACAAACAACGGCAGAAGGCATTTGAGATGAAGAGTTACAGTAGGCTGCTGGGAATTACGTGGAAAGAGAAAAAGACCAATGAGTGGGTATTGCAAGAAGTGGAAAGAATCTGCGGGCAAGAGCTGGAGAGCTTTGTTCACATAGTGAAAAGGAGGAAACTGAAATTCTACGGGCACGAAATGAGGAAGGGAGGAACAACAAAGGCTGTAATCCAAGGAGGCATGGAGGGACACAGAAGAAGAGGAAGACCTCAGAGCAATTGGCATGACAACTTAAAGGAATGGAGCGGAAAGAGCAGAGAATATCTGAATGAGAAGGCGATGAATGAAGAGTGGTGAGCTTCTATCAAAGACCGGGTGCACCCACGGCTGCACAGAGAGACGATAATGAACTTTCTTCATCTGCTAAAAAAACCCAACAGCATTTTTGTTTTACTGAAGAGCTTCCTTGCAAGTACCTTTTCTTCATAGTTTCATATAATCGGGCATATATCCACTTAATCAGGCTCCAAGCTATAATTGTTAGTCACAAATAAACCATCTATGAGCTTATCCAAAAATTTGAAACATTTCTATAAAATTAATTAGGTGAAAAAAGGGCATTTGCAGGGAAAGGTGTATGTGGAAAAGTAAGGGTAGTCAAGCAAATGGAAAAAACGGCTAGAGGAAAAAGAAGGGAAAGTGCTATATGGTGTTATGTAAATATTGGGTGGTGTGGCCATAAAACAACAAGAAAGGTTTTATTATGACCTCTTGCAAACAAGAAACCTTTTTGTCTTAGCCAAACATAGAAATGGTTAAAAGACTCCTTGTATAGATGCACTATGGCAAAAGAAAACTTATCATATCTTCTACTGGCCAAAACATCTCAGTCAGCTCATAAGCTGAAAGATTTCTGAAAGATTCCTGACGCAGTCAAAGTTTACCTTGCTGGAAAGTTCATTTCCCTTGACAACTAATAGTGTCCCTAATTTTTTAAATTTATGTATATACAACAAACCCATGGACAGTTCACCAAATCTTTTGCTACAGTGTGCTGTCAATAAAATGATAAATTACTATACAAAAAGGACGTGGGTCAAATGTGAGTGTTAACCCTTAAAAAGACAGCTATGAGATCAACTACTGCAGATATGATTCATTGTGTAGAAAGCATTGTCCAGTGGTTCATAATTGTTCCGATCTCCTTGTGAGCCTTTCAATGTCTTCACTAACTGACTTCTCCAGAATATCCAAAATGACCTAAGCACAACTAAGAGTATAATAACCAGACTACTGTTTCTTAGAGAAAGAGTCTGTGGCAACACGGGATGTGAGGCCCATGTTTTATAATGACAAAAAGAAGAACTGCAATCATTACAATAGAACGTCATTCGATTACCGTTGCTGCACTCCAAATGACAATACTGGAACGACAGAGCAAAGTCACGTACGATCTTTTGTAGTGTACAAACTGGTGAAAGGAAAGACGTTAGTGTTGCTTTTGCCGTAGCAAGTGGCATTGCCAATACGTTTCTATCCCTGCCCAAAGGCTTTTTTCAGAAAGTAATGTCCTTGCACACTTTAGTGGCAACTAAGCCTTAGTGACCACAATCAATGTCTACGATTCAACCATGACTTACATAGATGAGATCAAAGAGGGCTGTTAGAAAGAGATAGAGTTTCTTAGCCATGAAGAATTACATTACACACATCAAATGCAAAGGTTTAGACTGCACAGTTTCAATCACGTATCACAATTAGCTCCAAGTGTGCCATATAATGTATATAGATAGGTTAACTGATGAATGCTAGAAGGTACAAAGTGGACAATGTCAGGCATGAAAGATAGCAAAAAGCAAATGATAATGGCTCAGTCATGTCACAACAAATTCTCAAAGCCATGTTCATGTCAGTTCTAGCACCAGTAGAGAATTTTAAAATAGAGTAAAGGTTGAGAAATATTTTAGAAATAGAGAATATAGAAACATATAAATACTCAAAAAGCATACTGGCACAGAGCTAGAGTATTATAATCCAAATAAAGCACATTTGAAAAAGGGAATGAAAGGTAGCTACTCTAGCACATTATGTGATGAACTATGCTCAACTGAGGATCATTACCAATGCAAGGGCCAATTCACATGATGATGGTGATGATGATGGTGATGATGAGACTCTGATACCTTGTCCTTATATACTCTGCAAGTGACAGTTCATTTATAATAGTTATTTTTGAGAATTGTTTAACAATTGTTTGCGGGCTGATTTCTAATGATGGCTAAAATTATTATGATTATTCAAAACCCACCCAATTATATACGTATAACACATTTGCTTTAAATTTTATGTGTTCTAATATTATTTCAAGTCATTCTTAACCAGAGTTTTGTAAGATCTCAGCATTGTTAGACAAGAAGTATAAACTAAATGCTTTAAATAATAATAAATATGCTGCTGACAGAAATATGCAGTGATTGATGTGGTACGTAAGATCCATGATCAATTGTCATCACTTAGAACATACAAACTCATCAGGTGCGGATACAAAGTGGGGCAGACAGGACTTGAGCCCCATGCAAATTTTCAATGATTTTTTTATCGTGTTTAATTAAAAAGTAAAAGAAGTTCTTTGTAATATTCTACGTTTAGCGCCAATATTGAGCATCACATTTAAAGCAAGTTTCTCAAAAATCACGTAAACTATTCATGTACTATAAAAATTTAAATCTTGGCTTCAACATTATATTGCACAACTATTGTGCTTGTCCCAATTACCAGCGCACTAATTTCAATGTTTTTCATCCTGTTTGTCAGAATTCGTCCACACTTTATCATCTCTCCTTTTCAAAATTACTTCATTTCGTGGGAGCCCCACTCCAGTTTTAAAACCTCAAGAAGAACCAATGGGCTTATGTTTTCTAGAAGCAATTTTCTGGCAGAAGCTCTGGTGATATTCACAAAATTGCAGCAAACTAATCACTGATGCTGCTGAACAGGGCTTAGAAATGGTGGGAGCCCATAACTTTTTCAAATATTTTTACGAGACAATCAACAGAGAACTCAAAACCAGTTCTGTGTTTTTTCTTGTTCTTGATGCCAGAAAATTTAAGATGCTCATGCAAGAGGATAGAAAGTGAACAAGGGGGCAAGGGGGCGGCTGCTCCTCACCATTCCTTGAGGGGGGCACAGGGGATGTGAAGTGCTCAATTTGAATTATTACGACTTTAGTTTTACAACAAGTTGTACTGAGATCAGCAATCATCATTAGTGTTAAATAGAAAACGACTGATCAGATACAGCTTAGCATTTACTTTTTCGGCCTTAAGAAAGTCAGCAATGGTTTTACCCAATCGAGAGGAATACTGTTGTAACTGGATAGATATAATTTTTTGTTCTTTCGAATTTGAAGCTATATTGTAGAAGTCTTTCCTGAAAATGAAGAAGCTCTGCTTGAGGCAATACCGCAGTCAAGAGAATTTTAAGAAAATGTATGCTTTTTCAATTCAACATTCTATCTTATTTGTATGTTTTTAAATGCTTATAGTCATAATCTCCAGAAATAGCAATATTTTAGAGTGATGAAAAATATTATCCCCACTCCATGTTGATAATGGCACATTAGTACTCAGTTTGTAATATTCTGGTTGGTTCGTTGTTCGATGATTGACGCCAACTTTGGACCAACTTTATCCATGGCCCAAAGCCAGGACATTCCGGGGAGCTTAGCATTCCATACACGCCAGCGAATATGAAATATATTTATAACCCTACTATAGTAAGAAGGGAATTCTACAACACGTTTTGTTCCAATTCAATGATAAATAGAAAATGCAAGGGTGTTTTCTGGTAATCTGAAGGGCCTGGTCATGCAAAGCTTCCTGGGTACCATGCCCCCAGAGCCCCAATTTTTGGCCCCCTCTTCAACTATCCTTGAATCCGTGCCTGCTCATTACAGGCAAATATAGACCGTAATGCCTTAAATAACCTAAATGTTTTGCAATGAATGCTGTTGGACTCAACTCCTTATTAAAGGGACATAGCTACAAGGCTGGAACTGTTCTGCTTAACATTTAAACAACTTTTTTAAGACGTTCTTTGTTTAGCTGATCACTGACAGTGAAAATCTGCTAAGTTTTGTTATTTCTGTAGTCTCCTATACAACATACAAATATATATTCAAAGACATTGCAATGGCTCCTTGCCTGCCAGACTCTGATACCCTATCCTCATATAATCAATATGAACCATTATCAAACTGTGCAACACTTTCAGGAAAAAAAATGCAATCTGACCTAAAACAACACAATTTCAGCCAAGTAAATTTGGCCATCTGATAATATGTATTCATAGTCTCCCTACTGTTGCAGCACAAATGTCAACTTGTGGTTCAGCATGGCTGTTTCACATTAATTCTCAAATCGTCAGCAGTAGACTGAACAATTTAAACAAATGGTTCTGTCCTCTAGTTGTTGTCCTAGTTTCTGATAAATCCTGTGCCTGATATTCTGGAGAAACATGTGGCAAGAGTTCTAGATAAAGGACGGAAAGCACTCCTGCTTACCAGTAGTTCACTGTCTTTTTCACAGCAGGTTAAGGCATATATATATACATATGGTTGAATAACATTTATTAAAGAGTCAACTGATACCATGATCAAGCCAATAATCTATAAGCAATTTGTATTACACAAGAGTTTCCACTAGATTATTTAAACTGTTTCGGGGTAATAAATTGTACCATAATCCCTATAATTTATTTGTAAAACATGACTTAACACCATTCATCTCACGCATTAACTATTAAATACACATCACCCCTCACTTTCGGCACAACTTCATATATCTTCACAAGTACCCAAGATGTAAACTTGCACAAGCCATTTTTTAAAACTTTGACTTTCGTTCCACAAAGGCCTCTTTAGAAAAGAAAGTTTGAAGAGCACTGCCTGTTTTAACAGTTTAGAAGATACTAATACCTTATTCAAACCATGTTTACTTTGTATTTGTTTAAACCCTAGAAATTATTTACAAAATTTACTTCAAAATAGAAATAAGTGTAATACCTTAGTCCTTTTAAGTTCAAGACTTTGTATTGTAATAAATATGCTCACGGATTACATATTTTTACACCACAAGATCCTATGGAGCATTCTGTTACAAGTTCGACTGCTAACAGTGACATAATATTCACAGGTCCTTACTAAAGTAGAACTTTACCAATATGTGAAATCAGCATATTTCAACGCTTAATTTCTCTACTTCTTTAAACAAGAACGGCGTAGTCATGATAATTTATCTGAGGGTAGTTTTCCAATGTCCCTGGCCCATGCCAACAGAAGCTTCTTGTCTCGTAGCTTGCTTTGATACTTTTACAGTGCCACCTACTTGTACACACTTTTTACAATTATGTTTAAAAAACACTTTTTTTTAACTCTCAACAAGACAATATAACTTGTCATCAAATTCTTGAGATGCAATGAACATTTTGAAGAGATTAAGATCTTTTGTCCTTATCACAATAGGCCTATGCTAAACAATCCCGATTAGTTTCAACACCAAATTTTGACACCATAAGTTACCCTTTCTGAGCTGCGGTTAATGCCCCCGCCGCATCATGAAGAATCAGGCGCCTCTGATTGAAATTTTGATTTCTTCGGCTATCAGTATATTACTCCAAAATTCTTGTGGTTTTTACGTCTTTGTTTTGCAAATAATGTATGGCCTGAGCTTTGCAGCAGCATGGTTAAGGCTAATTATGTAAAGCCATCAACCCTCACAGGATTACGTGCATGTGTCTGCCTCCTGCGGTCAACGCATTGAACGAGGTCATAACATAGGAAGAATTTGCGTGCTTACCTTGGATTGTTGTTTGTGCCACACTCGATGATTGTGCTTGACTGGGATAGTGCTGCGAACCAGGTCCGATACCCCTTTCCATATTAGCAGGGGTTGGGTATCCGGACCCAACCGATGAAACTGTCTGGGGAAATCCTGGCTGAGTATATCCTGTTTGAAAAGGCGTGTTAGTGCTCTGATAAGATGCCATCGTGGTCCCTGCTTGATATCCAGAGAGGGGCTGTTGCTGTTGTACTTGGCCCGTATTGGAGTAAGTTACCACTGCTGTACCCTGCGCAGTATTCTTCATCCGACGTCTGTGCAAGATACAGGACGTTACAATCATAAGGAAGCCAGCTACCAGGAGTACAGGACCAACAATTAGCAACGGGCTTGAACTTTCACTGTCGCGCCAACCCTTGCTAAAGTTACCCATCATCGTGACCGAGACACCGGCAAACATTAGCATTATACCAATCACGATGGGCAAAAAACACCCAAGACATACATTGGATTCCATTGTCACCTAAAATCCTTTTAAGCTCCAAACGAAAGGTAACACATCTGTGCTCTTCTCAACTGACTGTGTAGCGTTAAAGATAAATATTTTTATTCATAGCGATGAGCTGCATCGTCGAAGCATAAAACCTTTCACAACAAACATCCTCAATCTGATTACGAAATTATGTTCCCGCCCACATTAGTATTACGTTTTAACCAATGAAGTTTTGGGGGTCTTTTTTCCCCGTTATTGTAGGCGGACTCCTCGTCTTTTCCAATTCAAATTGAACGCTTCCTGCCTCTTTATTGCGAGCGTCTGCATTTGATGGTTTTATACATATAATAAACAAAAATGCTGTTTGAGCTTGTCATTATATATCTATATATATTCATCAAGAGTGGGTATTACTACAATAGCTGCACTAAGTGGGAGCCGACCGGGCTCGAACTTGCAATCCTCTATATAGAAGAGTTTTCTGAAGAAGAATTGTAATTTATATATATTTAATGAACATGGATGATTGAGCTCTTGACATATATATAAGCCCAACCTTCTTCTAAGTGTATAAATATTATATAAGACTCAAAAAATACACCAATTCATTGACGTTTCGATTTTACCTTCATCAGAAGTATGTTGTCATGTTTTATTACCTTTACCGATGAGGTTATGTTTTTTCTGATGAAGATAAAATCGAAACCTCAGTGAATTGGTGTGTATATATATATATAAATCTTGATATTTACACCCCAGATGCGTTTTCTGTACATCTGTGGCTCAATCTGAGGCGTAAAAAATTCAGATCAAAATCACTTCAATCTCAAGGGATACAGCTGTCTTGTCCACGCAATAAGTCATGACATGTTCTCATTGCCTTCTCCGCAGTCCGAAATGCGGTCTATGTATTAATTTCCTTCATTTAATCCTAAGCAGAAAATATATTGATCGTATGAAAACTAAGAGGAGACCGTAAAATGGTGCACATCAATCTATATCATCTTTTTGATCTCATGATACTGACCTCCAATCCAAGTCACTCTAGTATTACTACGAACCCCAAACTCTAACCTTTACTATAAAGAGCATTTGAGCCATTGTGCGTTGCTTGCCCTTGGAATGGGTTCTCTTATTAGTTTGCAAAATTCATTTCGTACACACTTACTTTTCCTTTTTGTTTGCTCGTTCCACTCAGAATAAAAATATATTTTTAAATTTCTTCTTGGGTGAGAGGTCTCCTTTTGGTTACTAAAAGTGCGAGCCCGGGGTCATGCCCCCCTTGGCTCCCCCAAAACTAGATAGTTTAAAACTTCAATTAAAATTATTCAATAAATCTTTGAAATCTACTGCATTATTGTCAACAAACAAAATGATCACTACGTTATTCTTAGCAAACCTAGACTTGGGCCTTATTCAAAATAAATAAAATCTGGCAACCCTGGCGGTTAGATACCTACCTAATAAGCTTGTTAGCTTAGCTTATTAGTTAGTTAGTTAGTTAGTTTGTTTGTTTAGTTATTTAGTTATATACGGAAGCATAAACAGACAAGTCACGCTTTGTCTCAGATAAAAACCTTTTCAATTCAAGCACAATTAACTACTCTAAAATAAACGGCCAGCAAGTCTGCCAGTCATTTAGCCAGTCAGTCAGGAGTATTATATGGCCTTCTTAAAATACATAGAGATAGAGTTCCGCTTAGACTCATTTTGTCTGCTGTTGTAACTAACTTATACAACCTAGCTAGAATATTTGTCCCCATTTTAAAACCACCTGCATGTAATTCGTTTCCTATCTCAGACACTTTCTCCTATTTAAACGAACTTAACTCAGACAGTGTTTTCATGGCTAGCTTTGTATAGAAACCTTTTATAAAGTTACCTGTAGATGAAAGTATCCAGATTGCATCATTGAAACTTTCATCTAATTGTCATTAGTGGCTTAAACCATCAACAATTTACTAAGTTGCTATCTTTTGCTGAAAAAAGGTCACATTTTCTTTTGAATGATAATTTGCATGAATAGTTGGATGATGGTGTCGCAATGGGCTCGCTTGGTCTCACTATAGCTAACGTTTATATTTGTGCCAAAGAAACTGAGTGGCTTGATGAGTGCCATTCTTTGAAGATTATCAGCCTCGTTCTTATAGTTATTAGTAGAATATGTTTTCCACCTGGCTTATCAATCGCTACCCCCTTACATTTAATTCCCTTTTAACATCGCTTTTGTTATTATTTTTACTCTTATAATCATTATTATTATTATTATTATTATTATTAATATTACTACTACTATTATTATTACTATTATTATTACTATT
>JANTCA010054639.1:0-17486 GCA_024741275.1 Chironex yamaguchii
TCAACACCTCTAGTGGCATATTCCATTAACTCAACAAAGATCTCTTCTGGGACGGAGGGCTGTTCAACCTTTCCCTTGTACAAAGCATCGACAAATATTTGTATCGTCTCATCAAGGGGGACATTAGTGAAAAGGCTGGTTATGTCAAAAGAATACATAACCGCCCCACGAGAATCCATTTTTAGATTTTGAACAAATTTTGCAAAGGTGAAGGATTCTTTGATACAGGTTTTGCTGTAGATTTTCAACACTGGTTCTAAAAGGTTAGAAAGCCATCTAGCCAAATTTTGATGTGCAGAACCAATCATGGATAAAATAGGCCTACGTGGAGTATTGTTCTTATGTGTTTTAGGTAAACTATACATACGTGGATGTTGAGAACCTGTAGGACGAATCTGATTGTAAATTTCGCGACTTGAAAAATCTCTAATAACCTACGTTGTGATTTAGCTTCAATTTTTGCAGTATTGCCATGGTTTTCAACACTGCCTAAATTTTCAAATTTTTCTTGGTCATTCAATATATCAAACATATTAATATAATCATTTTTGTTAAGAATTACGGCCCCTGATCCTTTATCAGGTTTTGCGAAAAGAATCTTTTCATTGCATCTTAGAGATTTTATTGCCTGAAAATGTTCTCTGTGCATGTAAAAGTCCAAAAGATCCATTGGATTGCCGCTATAAGCATGTGCCAAATCAGGTAATGATCTGAGATCTCCTTCAGACAATGCTTGTGTTTAGTTAGTTGGGACTATAAAATTTCAAACTCAGCAAAAAAAGTTCTTCTTTTCAACATTTTGGGAAGGTATACAAAACTCTAGGCCAAGACCTGAAACAAATTCTTCTACCCAAACAAAGTGTAATTGGACAAATTTAATATATGTTTTTTAGGAATTGTTTAAAGTATTGTCGTAACGTTTTCTAGTCATGAACGAAATGTTATAACTAGGTCTGTCTTTTGTTCATTTTTCCGTCTGCTGATTGACTTCAGAAATGCAGTAGCACAGACAAAACATGTCAAAAAAACAAAAGAAATTCTCTCACTTTAGTCCATTTTGACCTATATTAATGTAGTGAATCCTGATAAAACACCTTAGTTTTATCAATTTCATCCATTAAAAATGCTCGTTCAATAGCATGACTGTGTCTGGCTCATTTCTGGATATTCGACAAGATATAAATTTAGGAACAACCCTGTTCACCAAGCATAATTCATAAAAATAGATAGAAAACTTATCCGCTCTTAGCTTACCTTTGATCTTGACTATGTTGTTGAGTTCGCCTACTTGTTCATCTGTGTACCGTCGCTTGAAATACTTGAACAATCTTTTTGTGGTACAAAACTTGAAAATTGCCTTGAAAATTTGCGACATTGCGCTAAAAACATACTTAAAAACTTTTTTCGTCTGACAACTTCCTGTGTAGGCTGTGAGTTAGTAGTCTTAAAACAGACAGAAGTGTGGTGGTTCCCTTTACATCTCCTACATTTACGATTACAATTGGACTGAAATGATTTATGTCCCCCTTCTAAGCAAACAAAACATTAAATTTTTTTTTTCAATGGACTCTTACGGAAGATGCTCTTCATTGCAATAAGCATGCGTTTTTCTCTTCTTTGGATGCAAGTAGGGCACTAGCCATTCCAATCCCTGTCCTTCTTGTACTGCTGTCTGAGTGCCTTGGTCTTTTTTCGTCTCCATTCTTTCCTCCAAAAACATTGAGGTTCTTCAGTAACGGGATGTGGCATTCTCGGATTTCAACCTCTTTCCTCAAGGCTCCAATCATCCAGGTTCCATTCTATAAGGGGTCTTTCCAACAACTCTAATCATTTCCAGACGAATTCCTTTGGGTAATTTTTCCATTAAAACTGGAACTATTATGCTTGAGTATGTAATTTTGTCCACACGAGAGTTTCCAATCCCCGAAAGTGAGCCTTGTTTTAGTCATGAAGTGTCCTTAGTCTGGCGATGTTCCTCTTATTGAAAACTGGTGCCAAATTTAGGAGCTGATTAGTGTGGGCACCTGGAATCGTAGCTGGATTTGCATAATGGCTCTTTAGCAGGTGCAGTATCATATGAAGAATCAGTCATAGGAACACCTTAGATGACATACTTGGCGGGCTCGTCTAAGAATCCTCTAGAATACTTCAATTTGTCGACTCCAGCTAAGTTATCATTATCATGCACAGCACTGCAGAAACTGCCCCAAACTCAGTCGACTCATGAACTTTCCCACTAAATTTTGATAACTACAATTTCGGAAGTTTCACTTGTACTTTTCTCCCTGTAGTTTTGCTTTGAGTAACGTCTCTCTTTTCCACTTCTGAGCTTTCTATTGGATCATTTCGTCCCTTCAATCTTCTTGAGGCAACTGATTTGTTTTCCAACGTATTTTCTAACTTATCCTCTGTCGCAACAATTGCTCCAACAATTTTTCCCTGATACTCAGTAGCCTCATCGACTTCTTTCTCCCCTTTTTCATCATCAATATCAATAACAAAATCCAGAATCTTGTCGTCAAACTCCTTTAAAATATTCTGAATTTCCTTAAGCTCTATTATATACTTATTTAAGGTGACTGATTTTGGTGTCCCGTTCAGTGTTTCTTTCACTCGTTTCTCAATTTCTCTTGCATGAAGCATTTCTCTTGTATAATCTATGGGTTTTTTTTAGTTTCTCAAACTCATCCATTTCTCGTCACAGCTATCCGGCTCTCTATTGAAGAACTCTACTCCAATTTACTGATTCTTAGCTCGACTTAAAAACAAATACAAGAAAAAACTCCAATAATTTTTATGCCACCTTATTAATCTCAATATCCTCTTTACATGCTGAACCAAAACTAAGCTTCACTGCTTTACGTTTTAAATACAAGGGGATGAATTACGAAATATTTCAAATACAATAGCCAATCAAAATACAAGTTTTACTTTGGCAGCCTTGAGATAGTCCAGTCAAATTAAGACGAGTAGCAAGTACTAAAATGTTTTTATCACTCAACATCCATAAAAATTAAAGCATTACGCTGACGCAGGAATCCTGTGATGCATTACTGCGTAGTTATTACATTTTTAACTGTCTAGAGGCCCCCACACATTACTCGGGTATTTCCCCCATAGGAACAAACTTCAGGGCATACAAAAGAACTTATTAAGTCTTCGGGTCTAAATTTTTTTTTTTGTCTCTCTGTGTTGCAAAGCAATTATTTATTATGCGCACTAATGTAGTAACGTTTAACTTGTAGGGGCTTCATCTCAAGAGCTATACAGCTGAAAATTGTCATAATACATGAAACTTTTAGTTTTGTAAATGCTGTAGTTTTTCCTCTTTCGTAACCTATGAAATGCTCCTTGCTTGTTGAGCACTCTTGATACATTTGCCACTCACCAATGTTATTTATTTTGACCATATCCAGAAAAGTAAAACTAGGTAAACTGAACTGGTTCTTAAGACTGCAGCCCTATGCTATGGTTATTAAAGCAGCACATAAAGATTGGCCAAAAATTGTCTTACGCTTGTTTACTTATGATACTGAAGGGTTATACAGTACTAAAAAGTTCATAAAGGTAGTACCGTGCAGGGGTGGATCAAGCACTATCTCTGGCCGTTACAAAATTCCTTGGAAGAGGGGGCGTGAGACGTGAGAAATCGGGGCCACGTGTATTTACAATTATAAATTTCACACCTTTTGTGTAGGAACTCAAGCTTGTGTAAGTAAGAAACCTTGTAAAGGTAATAGCATAAACAAGCTTAACCTTTTATCATAAGCTAAATTTGCAAGATTCATTAAACAAGTTTCGTGTTTCTCCGACTATTTAAGAGTATCTAAGATGGTAAGACGTAACACTTACTACGACCATTACCTATGTAATAATAGGCAAAAGACCTAAATGTGATAGGTTCCTCCCAATTTCCTAGTTGATTTACGCCTCTACCATTAGCCTAGCAACCGTGATTATACAAAATTTTAAGCAAATTTTTGAGGCAAAGCCATGAACACGACAGTCAAGACAAAGAATATTTCATATTTCACATCAAATTTAGTTAAATAATTTCTGATTTAACTTCTGTATTCCATCGACCCTGGAAATCAAACTAGAAATTTCTCAAAAAAGTCCACATTAGCCGTTTCTAGTTGCTTGTTAGAATTTAATCAAAAATATGTTTGTCATATTCTATTGAAGCAAATTTGAATTCCATAGGACTTGGATTTTGTTTTGAATAACTTAGCAACAAGAGGGGAGTTACCAAAGAGTTGCTTCGTCAGCTGTCTCTTTCCATTGACTAGCTACCTTTACGATATTTTGTGATTGGCTTGCAATCTTCAGGACACTTTTTGGTTACCTTGCAAACCTCAGCAACTCTTAATCTCGATCAGATTGGTGCTCTCATATTTTTTTCTACTCGCTATTAAGGTTATTCATTGGCCCACGTGTAACCATAACAAGTGAGTGCTTTCCAAATGGGTCCACATTGCAACTCAAACAGAATAAGCAATTAGCAGCTGACAGCATAAAACCACATACATTCAGTAAAATCACCAAGTGAATCAAAAATAGAAAAGCGGGTTGTGGGTAAAAAGAAACTGACATTGTAGGAAAAAAACGTTTGAATATAATTGGCTTAAAATCTGGCAGTTGCAGCCGCAACTATTGCAACTCTCTCTGAATCCACCCTAGATGTGTGCAAGAAACACAGCGTTTCTAAGAAGTGAAGCTGATATCAAATGCAATAGCAATAGACTAGTATGCAGTTAATCAAGATGATAGATAATCCGACAGCTTAGATGCTTCTATAAACCTTAAGAAAAAAACGTAAACTAAGTTCTTTCTTACTTTAAGTATTATTAGTCTTGTAGTCATTTTTATAAGTAAACTGCAGATCATTCAAAATAAACATTTCAAACACACATTATCTGTTGTTATCTATAAAAGGATTGTACTCCTCTTACTCAAAGGTTTGAGCGATGTTGACACATTTTGCACTACATCCATTCGACTGAGGGGCCATGTATTAAGGGTAGACTGGCATAAGATGCACATAAAGCTACCTACAAATACGAGAGACGTAAATTGAATTTTGAGAGACTATTCATAGTTTCTTTAGGTATTCTGTTTTTATACTGTCTAGTCAAGTCACCTTACATGTGGTTTAAGTAACCTATGTTTTTCAAGGGTGCTAATTAATGATCTTTGTTAACTGAGTTTTAATAGGTATGCATTTTACTGGGTATGCTTTTACAACTTAGTAATTTTCTCTATTGCTCTGGAAACCCAAGTAGTTTCACAAAAATATACCAGACATTAATTTGATGACATAATGTGTTCAGAGCATGGAAATTTAGTCGTTTCAATCAGGCTTTGGATTAGATTTTTGGAGCATGGAGCTCATTATAAAATTGGCAAGTTTAAATTTTTGTTTTATTCATCTTGCAATACGTTTTAGTTATATGTGGCATTTGGTGTCTTAGGGACACCTGGTATGGGTTCAAAATCCACGGGCTCGATGAAGTTCCTATCAGCCAATCATACTAAAGTACCGAACGTGCAAAAATGTCTAACTCTTGCTTGCGATGTGAGACACAGGTAAGGCCTGGCAGCCATTTTGAACGGTGGAAAAACGAAGAATTCAGCAATTACAATTTCATAGGAATATCATTTAAGGCACATGCTCTGGGCATCGCGTAATAGTGGATTTAGATTAGATGCGGGGGATTGCAAAAACATTTTGACGTGGATAGGCGGATTGGGTGGTTTTAACATGGGTAACTATACATAGTTGTAGGCATATGAAGTGGCTTCCACCAATACAACAGACAAAGGAAGGTTTTTAACTTGAGTTTGCATCCGTATAGTTTACTGATGGGATAGTTATATCAAAATCATTTACAATAATATACAACTGGAACTTTACAAAGTAAAACTGTGAAAAATAATAAGTCGGGGATCAGAATAAGAGAGAGATTATTCAAATTTTATCAGCACGACAGGGATTATTGTTAGAGAACAGTTAGGCACCTCGGTGGTCATAATCATAACTTTACTTCTGTTCTGAACACAAGACAACACTTTCGACTTCTGTATGGAACTAATGCAAACGATGATGAATGGATGCCTTGCTGAAAAATCACGTACTTACTATGGTCATTTATCCCTTTGAAGATCATTGTCAACTCTACTTAGGATTTTCCTTTTTTTTCTAATAGCCCATATATCATTTCACAAATTTCCTTGAATTCTGATATACCCAATTATTTGTTAGCAGGGTTTAACTTTTTCTATATGTGGACAGTACTTGCATTCCTATGCAGCTTCCTTAAAGAGCTAGATTTTTGCCTCGATATAGACTTATCCGGTCTGACAACCCAAGATCAAAACATTTCAGCATATGCAGGATGAATCCCTTTATATTGAATGATTTGCCATATTTTATGTTATCTCACCTGTTTGAAAATCTTCCAAGTATAGATAAACATGGTTGTTTCTTGCGTATAAAGCACTTCTATCAAAGTTCAGTTGCTTTACGGTCTGATCTTACTTTTTTCATTTCTCGCTATTCCTTGCGTTGTTCGGGAAAATTTGAAAGCCGACATCCTCCCTCATCATGTTGTGATTTGTACTTCTGAAAGCAACAAGGGCTTTTTGCAATTTGAAGACAAAATTTGCTAAGGGTTGTGGTTCTGATACCCTCACTCTCAATGCCTCACGATTGAATTGGAGGAAGCAAAGAGAAGATGTTACTGCCCTTTGAAATACACTTGCAATTTCTGGTTATAAAGCCAATATCTGTGCACAAACAAAACCTTGACAGAGTTGAGTCTTTGATGCAAAGTTACTAACATGCTACTCTAGGCACCTGATCTTGGCCACAAGATACTCTTTTTCTTGTCTTAAATACTCGATCTCCACAACTGTCCACTTCAGATTCAGTGGCACTGTAGACTAAAGCAGAGAAGAATCTTCTTGTGTGTTATAAAGTGTCTTGTGTGTAAATAGCTGCTTTTAAGCACAATGATCACGTTTTGTTGAATAGATTTGTTTCAGCTTCTTCAGGTACTCTAACAGTTCTCAATGGCCTTGCCTGTACTTTCTTCTGACTCTGTACCCAAAACCATACCAGATGTTGAAGGCAAAGGGACTTTATAGATAAGCTTAAAGCCTTCCCCATCAATCCATCCATTAGGACACAGCTTTTGGCATTTTCAAAGCAGAATAACATAAAAACTAACTAGAAACTAACCTTCCCTCCCACCACAACTAAAGGTTTTCATGCCGTGATCGCCTTTGCTTGCTCCTTCAACCTGTTGCTATGGTTGCAACGGTTGTTAAGGAGAACCGAAAAGGTCTATATGGGAACCGAAAAATTTCCCTCCAGCGCCTGCGCTTTAATTCCATTGCTATCAACAGGAGTAATGTTGCGATGTTGCCCTCTTGCAACAAAATCATATTTTGACTAAATAGCACCACTTTCGTGTGGGACGGTTTAAAGTGTTTCAGAGGAAGGGAGACAAGGAGACATGTAATGTCAGCTAAAGGTTGTAGTGCAAAACTCTATCGTTTGGATACATTTGTCGAAGTGAACAATTCTCCAGCTATGTTTTCACGAAAGGATTAAAACTTTAAACTCTGTTAGATCAATCATTATGAGGTGGAAACCGCTGATGGCAAAGGTTTTAGCGAGAAAGAGGACTTACTCATGAGGAGGTGCCTTGTATTTTATTGTACGTTAAAGTGATTTGCAGAAAAGCGTTAAAAGACTCTACCTAGTTGCTAATCAATGTCTGCTGATACGACAGAGCTCGAAAAACTTAGTGCTATCGCTGAGGTGAAGGAGCGGGAACTTCAAGAAGTATCCAAGCGTCGTATCGAGATTCTCGAGGGCTCTTTGAAAGAGAAGGAAAATATGGTCAATAAAGAGAGGGCAAGATTTCTTAAACTTCGGGAGGATTTCGAATTTAACGTTAAGCTCATTCAAGAAAGAGACCAGGAGCTTGAACAATACGAACATTTATCTGACCAACTACGCCACTCTTACAAACTACTAGAACAACAAAACAGTGATTTGAGGATAGAAATAGATAAGCTGAAGTCGAAACTTTCTCTTAGTGAGCGCGCTAAGGAAGAATTAGCCAGCCACTATTATAAGGTATTAAGCCTATATCTCATTTCCGAGTTGACCACTCTTAATGAAAGCTGTAGAATTAAAGCCTGAGTATACGTAAGCAAACCTTTTTCTTCTTTTCCCGCTCTGTCTAGTCCAGCTGACGACAAGACCAGGTTATCAGGTTATATCGAATAATTTGTTACATACAGTGAAATATCCCATTGTGCACAATTCACAGAGAATATATTTAACTCTTAAAACAATTGAATTCACTAAAGAGAATATATTTGACTCTAAAAACAATTGAATTGACTAAAGTGTCAAAACAGCTTTGTGGGGGTTTTAAACATCAATGTGAAGAAGCAAGTATTCAAACAAGCAGTATTTATTTATATTAGCATAGGTAAAATCTGAAAACATGCATGGTGTGGTGGCCAACAGATTCTTAGTTGGCTGTATGGCTCCAAACAGCTGTCAATATTTGCCATACAATAGAAGTATTGTAAACATAAATTAACTGTAGCAATCTTGTACCAAAACATATGTTCATGCAGACAAAAGTTAGTCACAACTCTCAAATCTCAACTGAATAAAGTTATCTAATTTCTATAACTCCAAGCAATTTATGCAATTTTGAAAAGCAATCCTAGGAACTGCTTCGATAAAGATGTCAGACTAAATTTTTTGCTGTTATGGTCTATTGTATATGGGGAACTCAAGTCAACCAATTTGAGTGGTTTCAGCCCTCGGAATCCATCAAAATTTTCAGCAGCACAAAGTGAATGAGAACCTCATTGGCAATTTTGGTTTTCCGATGCCATTTTTGTCAAATGGACAAGGTCCCCTGTTCATTGCAAGCGGCTTCTTTAGAAGATTATGCAAGGGATGCATTCATCAGAG
Source organism: Chironex yamaguchii (assembly GCA_024741275.1). Classification (NCBI taxonomy): domain Eukaryota; kingdom Metazoa; phylum Cnidaria; class Cubozoa; order Chirodropida; family Chirodropidae; genus Chironex; species Chironex yamaguchii. The sequence goes on from JANTCA010054639.1 coordinate 9,005, forward strand.
AAACAGACGTGAATAGGATTTAAAGCATTTTCAAGTGTGGGCACTTAAATATTCACTTATTTTAGGGCAAGGGAAAGCCAGAGAAATTTGTTTAATTGTTAAAATTGTTTAATTGTTTCCAATTGGTTTGTAACATTCACCCCCAAAGACTAAAACTGTCATTTTTTGTTTTTTTGAGTGTTTGACTTTCATATATCCCGGAAAAATCATTCAGCATTTGTTGCTGCAGCACTTGCTTTAGGCAACTGCATTTACAACGGCATTGCCAAATGCCATCATGGATTCCGAGGACTGTTTGAAACCTGGTTTAAAATACTTCATGGAAGGGAATAGTAATTGAAAAAATTCTAAATGATTGTAAACATTAAAGAACCATGTTTCCCTGATCAGACATGAAAAATAGAATAGGTACACTACTTTCATGTTGTCTTGAGTTTTCGGCCAGTTTATCATGGCACCACTTGCTACTCGTTTGGTTTGTGCTATTGAATGACTGCATGTAATAATTTAATTCTTTTTGCATGATATAGAATGATAACAAGGTTCAATTTTAAGGAGAGTTTGGGATTGGTCAGTTTCTTCAAATTATGCTAAGTATTGAAATAGGATGTTTAGGGCATGATTGTAGCATAATCACTCTATACTATGAAACCCACACCCAGAGTAGGATCAACCTTTACTGCAAAGGATTTAATTTGTGAAAGATTTTGTTGAATTCAAGCTTTCTGATAATTCAATCAAATAATTTAGAGTATTTAGAGAAAAATAAAAGCATAGCAAATGTAACTTAAATAAAATTGGCAGCAGTTGTGTAGACTTATCAACAAAACTTTGACATTTAGTATGCCAGAAAATCAACTGTTCCGATACACAAAAAAATACCCAGTTATAGCCTAAGCTGTAGTGTGTTACCTACGTAATTGGCATCAAAATACCCTGTCAGAGCTGTAATCTTAGGTTTGCTATTACAAGTATTAAGTCTCAGTCCATAACTCACAGTACCCAACAAATAGCACTGTGTAATAAACCCTCAGTGACCATGATTTGACTCATGACATGATTTGTCAAGAATTGACTTAAAATTCAAACTGCAGCAGAGTTGTCTGGTCTAGATTTTGTATACAAATATGTAAAGCACCCAATGGCTTCCATATAACATTGTCAGTCATTTTGGTCCTCCAAATTACTTATAGGTATAGATTTTGTATTTTTGGGCATAGGAGTTTCCTAAGAATTGCAATTAGAGTTAAGACTGTTCTCAACTTTCTGCGGCAAATAGTCATAATTTGATTCTCAAGATCATGATCAATAGAAAGTCCTCTCTGTGTAAGGCACACAACCATATGCACACACCTTTCCCGCCATGGATAATAGGTGTGCATTCTATCACTAACTTCACTTGTGAATCACACACATTATGTTAACCACATAGCTAACTTAAAAACATTTTCAGATGGTTCCGAGGGTTCCCTCAAAGCTTCTGGTTCTGCTGTTGTATCAAATTTATTTGTCGATGTACTTGGAGTTGTGGATTAATCAAAGTCCAATTTACAATTGAAATAAATTATTAACAGCTGTTACAATTCATTGGTCTATCTTTGTTTTGTTTTTGCATTAAAAATTATGACTTAATCAATAATATTGTGGGTAATATTTGTGATGTGCCAAATGGTATTAGAGTCAGGGAATGTGTACATTTCAGGTAATTTATGGTTCAAAGCCCCTGCTATTTTTAAAGCAGAGTTCCTTTAAAATATACTGACATACAATGCAGTTTCTCAATATTTCCAATAGAAGAGACATTTACCAAAAAGCTTGCTAAAGAATGAGGGGTGTGATACTCCCCACATACTACATAAATCATGTGTCTTGTCAAAAAACCCAAGTGCTATGAGGTGCATGATTGTCACACAATTCAAAAAAGGTTTTTTGACATCTGATAACAGATTCTTGGGTAACTGGTCAAACTTAATGCCAATGAACTTCTGCATCTGGTTTGTAGTTTACTTGTAAAACTATTTGGCAAACAATAACATCGTCACAACCAGTTAAAAGTATGCTTCTGAATCAAATATCAAAACTCATAAGCACCTACAGTTTTCTATTTTTCAGCATTTGCCCAACAAGTGCATTCAATTTCATCTTCTTTGTCCTTAATGATTTTAACTATCGAGTGATCTGTTTTGTTTATATTTTATTCCATTAAATAGATTTGATAAGGTTAGGTGTAAGTTATTACAAAATTTTAACTTTTTCCACCCTTTTGCAGGAAAGAACAATCTGTCCTCAAATTTGCAAACCACAAGGTCTTAGTCATGTACAGAAAGACTTACTCTGTCATGTCACTAATGAATTGTAAGTCAAACATTTGCAGATGGATCATTCTCTTCTTCAAAAGAATGGTAAAGTTATATATTAGGACCACTGCACTAGATTTTTGTGAATCACATAAATATTTTAATTTCATTTGACATAGAGAACAAAGGAGTTACAACGTCAGATTCAAGTTTTCCAAAGCTCTAAACAGTCAGAAGTGGACAAGGAAAGGAATCAGTATGTCCATTATAAGAACAGTGCAGAGAAACAACTTAAGTATGTTAGTGTAATGAAGTTGTTAACATTTTTTTGCACTTTCATCAAATGCTCCAAGTTTGAATTTTTTTAACCCAGCAGTTTTATCCTGAAAATGAATCCATAGAGTGAATCGAGTTCATTCTTGAGTCAGTAAATTATTTCAAGTATGGCATTATGTACTATTGTTTTGGTGATTCCTAATGGCTTGATCTAAAATTCATAATCTTTTATCTGACATTAGTTTTGATTCTTCATGTCCTAAGACATTTAGGGATAAAGGCCTGGTACAAAAAATGGACATCTTTAATTGTTCATCTTACCTTATCTTATCACTGTGCTCTTTGTTTAAAATATAGTGCTACTATTAGGGAAAGAAGCCTGTAAGGTACTTTTAGTCAAAGTATGTTAATAAACCCACCGGTATATCTTGATGCCAAAAGCAGAAGGGGTGTATACTTTATTTGTCAAAGTTAAACGACGTAAGAAAAACATTAAAGGCAAATTGTAGCTACTACAATTTATAGATGGTCTATTCTTTTGTGCAAATATTGTCCAGTAGACTCCCCACCATCCACACACATACACTAGTGTTTATGTTCTATCTACAATGTGAATGAATTCAGGATGCTTGTATGTGGGTTTTCTTTATAGAAAAATTTTATTAGTTATGCTTTGTGTTTCATGAAGAGAAGCAAAAGAGGAAATGGATTCACAAAGGAGGCAAATGCTGATGGAATTTGAGGAGGTAATAAAAGCAAAGGACCATCAACACAGGACTAACTTAGATGAGAAACAAACTGAAATTCACACACTGGAACTTAAAGTAATTGCATTTTCTATGTTTTTTGGCTTTTTTATTTTGCAGTGTAATAATAGGTATGATAGATGTGATGAAAGTCATATTTCCATCAGTGTTAGTATTGTATTTCTTTGGTCATGTGTAGTAGTTGTTGAAAATGTAATAATATTTTTTCTGCTAAATTTTTCCATTGAGTCGCAGACAACCCAAAATGAATTAACTAAGTGAAGCTTTAAGTAATAGTGTGGGTTTTAGGAAGGGGGCTTTTTAAGTGCAACACACTGCAGCAGAGGTTGGTGGTGATGGGATGATGTGTTGATTGTATCATGTTTTGATGGCGTGATTTGTTAATGAGGTTAATGGTGTTTTGAGGATGAGTTTCACTTTAGAAGAAACATGAGAAGAAACATTGGAAAACACAAAAGACAAGGAAAACAAAATTATAAAGACAGACATGCGGTATAATGAATAAGTATGTCAGACAAACCTGAGATATACAGGATTAATTGAGGCATATTTGCATATGTCTTGTATGTAATTTGTTGAATAATCAAGTGGGTCCTTTTCAATGCAATATTCCATGTCCATTCCTTTGTAACTAACAGATTGCTCTGAACCACCCCACAGCTGGCAAGCCTATGGGGGTTCCATTTGATGGCATGAGACCTGAATGATCTGACACCTTGATGATCCAACAATTTGATGGCCCATCACCTTGGCAGTGAGAAAATAACCTCATAGTTTCCTTGGTTTTGCAGATCATTGACAAATTTGTGATAATCCTGAAAATACAAAGGTTGGGAAATTTTATCCAACAGTGATGAAAATAGGATCTCTATAAGGAGTCTCTTTCTTTTTAGAACTACAGTGCATATCAAATAAATTAGATTATTGTTATTATTTGTGTGGGGCACTATGTTACATTAAACTGCAATCATGTGAGCAAAAGGTTGAGGAGAGTGAAGTTTTAGTGTCTTAATACATTCCAGGAACCACTGACATTGTCAAGGTGGTAGACCATCTGGTTATCAGGTCACTGAGGTGTCAAGCCATGGAGGTGTTCGACCATCAGGCCAATCCAATATCTGAAACATCATCTTTATTACCAGTCATCGCTTTCTGATTTAACCAGGCTACTAGCAATGTTTTGCCATCTGTCCAGGGGTGGTATAGAAAGTAACATTTCTCTACTAAGTCCAAGTCTGTTTTTCTCTTTTATAAAGCAAGCATTTGCCAGAAGTAAATTTTACTGAAAGAATTGAGTTTTTTTATCATGCTTATTGTTAATCTTTGCTGAGCTCAGATCAAGAGAGATGTTTGCTTTGTCAGAATCATTGTCTGCTTTTTGCAATTTTCTCATCAGTCTGTATCCATATTGCAGTGTCATAGTATTTACTGCATATATTTATGACAGAGTCTGTGATCAAGGTTCATAACTTCTCTCATATCTTTGCTGGGATCATCTGTGTCTTTACAATTATAGCATAATTGTTAGTTATATTTCGGTCAATTTTAATAGGTAAGGATGCTTGAAAGAGAAAAAGAATTAATGAAAGAATGTTCAACTGATTACGATACAAAACTAGAGAGTTGTGAAGGCAAAATTGAAAATTTAAAGAGAGAATTAAAGAAAAAAGAATGGGAAATGCAAGATCAGAGGAACATGAAGGAAGCCAAGATATCTGACCTTGTAAGGAAGATACAGACTTATCAAAGAGAGATATCAAAAATAACTGCTGAGTTCGCTACAAAGTAAGTCACAGTTTTCACTGCTATTTGTTAAATATGGACCTCTCTTCCAATTGATTAGGCGCAGTGGGCAGTGCCAGTAATGCTAAATTTTTTTAGCAGATCCCAAAGTAATGGCATCAAACTAGTCACAAAGTAGAACTTCGAATCTGCCTTATTCATCGTGCATTTTAAGATATGTTTTCATTCCTTGTTTTCTGTGATATTATAAATGTTTTGGTGTATGAATGCTACTTCTTCCACCTAATCCTGTAAGAGCAGCCAGTTGCATTCCTTCCCAACTGAAATTCTAGTGGTCCTCTATCTCTTACCATGGTATTACTCAGCCAGTTTTAATAGTGAATGCAGAGAAATAATTCAAAGTTGTCTTTGTGATACAATGCCTGTGATCCAATGTACTAATGGTAAGGTTGTGCTATTAATTTGTGAAAGTTAGTGGCATAGCTGTCCGTGCTCATTTCAAATAGGAAGGAGAGAACTGAATCATTTTGTAGAGATGGATCAAATTGCATCAAGTGGAGTTAGTGGGAGAGAAAAGATAAAAAGACAAGTGGCTAAACAGTGAAACCTTCTGCCAAGCTGAAGCCACATCTGAGGATAAAGTGAGAGAAAAGGAGCCCAATGATGTGGAGGAAAGTGTCAAGTTCAAGGTTGGTGCTGAATGTATTAATGCAGGAGCATTACGCACCCTAGATTTGTTGACTGAGGAACAAATTCAACAACAAAGATAACATACAACAGACAATTCACCTTAAAATTGTTAGCTCAAGAACATTGACCAATGATACTTATCAATTGTTTAGTTTTTTTGTTATAAAATGCTAAAGGATACATCTTGAGAGTGACATGTATTACCTTGGAAAAACCTTTAAAACACCCTACTACTTCTCTATTGTCTTTTCTCTCAGTGACAATTTGGATCTTATTCTACACCACAGGCTGCCAAGTATATCTAGTGTATTGTTAGATTGAATTCCCATGCTTTTTAGTGATGGACATGCTTTTCAAGCTCTTACTTGAACTTGAACTTAAGGCTGGAGAGCTTGACGTCAGACGTCCGCTGTAGCCTGCCCCCGCACGAGACTTCGCCATTGAACTCGGTCGGATGCTAGGTCGGCGATAATGTTAAATCCATTACGGGACCAGTTGGCTGCCCCGTGCGTGCTCTTAGCTTTCAATGAAATCATGGATATTAGAAACCTTCTCAACTTTCAACTCCTTACAAATCCATCTGTCAGTAGAGTGCTTGTAGATTTGTACAACTTGTTAACATCAAATCAAAAGCCAAGACATATGCAAATACAGTATTTTCCCAATTGGTATTGTTGTTGACCTGTTGATTCTGTTGTTTACTAGTTATCTCACAATCATTGTTGTCAAGACGTTTATACAATTGTCATAGGATCAAAGACCCAACCTAAAATTTGAGTTTTCTTTCTTCACTTATTCCAAATTCAGATATTAAGTTTGCAGACTTTGTCTGCAGGGATTGAATTATGTCAAAGTCAACTTGTTACAGAGATAACAAAAAGTTTACTAACTGAAAGCTCAATGAATAATTTTGATTACAAAGTATTGGCATTTCTCGCCATTTTTAAGGTTTCGTGTGTGCCAAGCAGAGGAGGTAAATTGTATTATCGACACCATTTTCAAGAAAAAATTATCCATCCACACATTTTGGCTTCCTTCTTCTTGCTGTTTCTAATAATCTCTCTTACATTAAAATCTAACCGATTTGTCAACTTCCACAGTTCTTTCTTGGTTTCTGCAAGTCAGTATCGGTAGCAAATGTAATGTTTGTTATTGTTTCTCCTGGTTTGATACTTTTACACAAATTTTCAAGTGCATCCATAAAAGTCTGCACCAGGAAGATATTGAATAGTCCTTGTGATAATGAGCAGCCTTGAAGCACACTAATATGTGTCCTAAACCATTCCCACAAACTACTGTTCTTCATACCCACTTAACTGCTTTCCTCATAGAGTCGTTTGATAAGGGCTACAATATGAATATATACATTATGCATCTTCAGACTGGCCCAGTGAGCCTTGTGGCAAACTTTATCAAAAGCCTTTTTGAAGTCAATGAAATTGGTTTGATTCTTGCTGATGATGCCTGCTCCTTTACAATTTTCAGGCGATTTAGAGTTTCATCAGTCTCACTCCTTAGTATGTTTGTTCCTTGCCCTATTTTGTCGCATAACTAAGGTCTTTAGGGTCGAAAATTCTTCAGAAGGGTTGTAAGCTTACAAACGTATTTTATTTTATAGTTATATACTAGCCCCACTGCACTATAATTTTGTTTCCTGTCCTCCTTGTTCCAATGATTTCATAACCTTTGGTTCTGTCTGAAATGGATATTTGTGCAACTCTTTCATATACTCTGTCCATCTCAATTGATTTCTCTTATTATTAGTGATCACATTTCTATGCTTATCCTCTACAGGATTGGCAAGTTTGTTCTTAAGATTGACCCCTCCTCTTTCCTAGTAGTTTGTGAAAAGTACTTGTTATCAACCTGGAGTGACTTATTTTCCTGCTATTGTGCTATTCAGATATACCTTTTTACTTTTCTATCAATTTCTCTTTTATTTCTGTTAAGGATGAATTCTTAATTTATCCTTTGTGGATAATTATTCTAATTCATATGACAGAAATGAGTCATGTTCAGTCAGTGATCAAGTACTGCAACCATTTGTATAGCTTATTCTTTTACCAAGAGTGATTAATGTCATTGCCAACTACACTAGTCAATTACAGGTACCACAAGTTTAATACACTTTCAGTATTTCAGGGGTTCTTCTTTATTTTATTGTCTTGTTTAGTTGATTTTGAGTTTAAGTAACAGTATATGGTTTTGATAATGTGTATCTTTTTTATTTTATATCAAAGGCAGGGAGAACTGAATAAACACTTGAATGACAGAGAATCTATTATTAAAAATCTGAAAGAGTCGTTTGCCAACAGAGAAAAAGAATTGCTGGATTCTAACCAATCCCTTAAAGCGGAAATGGAAAGCAAGGAGATTAATTGGAAGGGTCTTGAGTGGGATTTTTCTGATAGACTTCAGGAGAAACAAATAGCTAATGAAAGGTAACGAAGTAACAGTAAATATTTTTCTTGTTAATTATGATTTATGTGAATATATATGAGTTAAAACAATATGAATGTCTGATGATGATTTGTCAACAGGTCATATGAAATTTATGTACCTTCTGTTTTTGCTAATCAGTTCATGTAGTACATTTTGCTTCTGTTGTTATTGAAAACTGGTACTGTCAGTTGTTTCTGAATGATTATTCATTTAACGAAGCTGTTAAAAGATGTATGTTATGTTATGTTATGTTATGTTATGTTATGT
>JANTCA010054650.1:0-11675 GCA_024741275.1 Chironex yamaguchii
AATTCATATACTACTAAGCTTTTTTGTGTGGTAGGTACACAATCCTTGTGAATGGATGGCAAGATCTTTCTAGTCGTCAAAACAATTCTTGGATCAACAGCAGAGAAACACTTCACTACAGCTTTTTAATCTGCCAAAAATAGCGCAATGTCGCAAATTTTCAAGGCGACTATTAGGTCTTTTTCAAGTACATTTAGTATTTGTATTGTCAAATTAATAATATTATTTTCTAAAATATTAAAATAAAATACAACACACATTTCATAAAGGAGAACATAAATACAGTTCTTTTTAGTTTTAATCGTATTTTTAATCCCCTTTAATATCAAACAATAAACGTAACAAACAAATGACTTTCAAAAGTTATTTGAAATATTTCAATTTTGTGAAAACTTGCATTAAATTGTTCTCAACTGAACAGATATCTTCCTTTGTGGATATTTTTATTATCACGATCCACTAGCAGGTATCTTCTATACCAACCATTACCTTTCTATACAGATTAGAATCCTGAAGACTGTATTGATCACTTATCAATCAGATGGCTATGTTATTGAAATTATACAAAATTTCTCCTGCTGATTCTACCAGACAGTTGCTTTAATCGACAGAAATTCAACAAAAAAGAGACAACGTGACTTCCAATTTTTCCGAATCCTTGTTGCTTCTTACTTAATACACATGGAGTCTTTTCTTTTATAATTTAACAAAATCATACGATTCTAACATGACGAAAATATGAACCAATCATTTTAATACAAGTATTGACAAATTGCAGTCACATGCAGGGTATACTATTGCAACATCTTCGTCAAATTACGTTTTTGAGTTCAAAGTACAAACGAACTAGAAATTGGGGAACAACGGTGTTGAACGATTGCGCTAAAACCAACATATGTATAGTAAACGTTACCCTTTGATAATCTGTGGCTGTACACTTAAAAGCAAAAAGTTCAACGTTGATTTCTCGCTAGGCGCAAGTTTAGAGGCAGTAAAAATTAATTCCCGCAACCTAGTTAAATAGGACTGGCTATGAAGGGTGAAGTGATTGACGATATAAGAAACTGGTACCAGAGCTGGTGTCAAGGGCTACTGCCCAATTCGATGATGGCATTTATATCCAAGGGAAACAGCTAACCAATCTCCGCTTTGCAGATGATATTGCTCTACTAACTGTATCAGCCAGCAGTCTCAAAGACGTAACTATGAGACTGGACGAGATGTCAAAGAAGATGGGAATGGAGATAAGCGCTGAAAAAAGTAAACTGCTGGTATTTGGTGCAACCACAGAAAGAATTGAGGAGAGTGTTGAGGTAGGTGGAACATCATTGGAACAAGTGCAACATTTCAAGTATCTGGGATGCATTATCCACGAGAATGGGAAGTCAACTGTGGAAGTACGCAAAAGAGTAGGCATGACAAAAGCAGCAATGGCCAAACTGTCCGCGACATGGAAGTCAAAGCAGATCACCTTTCCGGTCAAACTGCTCTCTCTTAAGATCTGTGGTAATATCAGTACGGGTGCGAAGCCTGGACATACAACGAGGAAATCGAGGAGAAAGTCAATGCTTGTGAAATGTGGTGCTACAGGATGATGCTAGACGTTAAATGGACAGACAAGCGGACGAACCAATCGATAAGGCAGCAAGTAGCAAACATGGCTGGCAGTGCACAGCGTAGGATTCTGGAGATAGCAAAAGAGAGAAAGATGTGATTATTTGGTCACGTCACAAGACATCTAGACGACCTTGAGCTGGTCCATACAATCATGCATGGTCATGTTCCAGGGAAACACGCTCGGGGTAGGCCGCGACGAAAATAGACTGATGACATATTTCGGTGGACTGGCTTGCGTGTGGCAGAAGCTGCCCGGCATCATCCTCAAGATGTAGGTGGCGTGCGTCCACGGACCGCCACGGTTTATGACGAAGAAGAAAAAGAATAGCTGATGAAGTCGACACTTACGACTAAAGCATTCACTTCTGTACAGTGAACTACATTTCATCACTCTCACTGTTGCATCATTTGTGGTTTACTTGAAAATCTTTGACAGGATAAAAATCTCTCATCAAAGTCAACTTACGAGCTAAAGATTATAACTTCTGGATGCTCAGACATCCCAATGTACCGGAGTGTCTATGACCGTACCTAAAATAATATGCAGGTACATGTCTGTAGTTCGATTTGTCCGTAACAAAGTGCTCTGTACATAACATTAGAATGTAGTATACATGCTATGAAGTACGGGGAAGATAAATCTACTACACTTTTATCGAGACAAGTCTGTTTCATGAGAAGCTCACTCGTCAACTTGGCTCCCTCTCAATGCAACTATTGTGGTAATTCCGTACTTATGACTAATATAGATGAATTCTTTCATATGTATACTGAGATTGTATTAGGAGAACATCGGTCAATTCAATCTAAGTCCGGGATATCTGATTTCATCCTCGAATAGTATACACTCTACAATGTACATCTCTCTATATCGTGGCAAGGCTGTTTGTACCAATTGTTTATCAAACCATCATTCCTGCACTGAGGAATTTCCTTCATCGTTAAATATATGTTTCCATTAAAAGATAACAATAGATTCAAAACTATCAAAGCAATAAAAATGATGTAAACATTTTCAAGCAGCGTAAATACTTGGAAAGGGTTAGAAAATGGGTAAAAGACTACAAATAAAAGATATTACTAAGCAAATCAGTTATGGCTTTACAAAATAATCTTCCACGAGTCGTCAATAAATTGTGTTCAATATGAGTTAGCTAACAAAGCAAAACAATTGACATTAACAAAGCAATCTGTTCTAGAAACTTAAATTACACATACAAAATAGCAATCGTGATATAACAAAGGGAGTTTTATACCGATTATCATGTTTTACATTTATAGGATATTTCCAATGAGGATTTTACAGCTACGATTGCCTTTGAAATGGTAAGTGGTACATAATTTAACCATGTTATCTATTGGCAATACGTTTTGAGCTTGTAAAGATTTATGACGCTGTCTTACAATGATAAACACATTGACACATATCATGATTGTATTTGGCGTGTTGCTTAAGTCAAATTCACCTCACGTCCAAACTAAGAATTCAGAAAATCCAGACCTTTGCAGACACACTTTACCAAACGTACATTAGCCCTTAATTGGTCGCTCAGCTGGTAATGGAGAGGTTTGGAAACTCAGTGACTTTACAACCGGGGATCTCGATCCGAAAATTTAAAAAGCACTCCAAATTTACCAAACTAATTTGTTTGTGATCTAAAAGTATCATAGCAAATTAAATACATATATTCTTATCATTGAATAATGGTGCTTGTTTACTAAATATTTTAAGGTTTAATCTGGAATCAAGTAAGCTTACATTCACGTTCTTGTCTTGATGATAAAATCAAATTCTCGTATTTCAATTAAAATATACATTTTTACGTTCAAAAATATCAAACTTGCCATTGAAAAGCCCGACCCAAAATATAATTTGAAAACAAAATGTACCCAAAATATCGATGGAGGTTCCCGTATATGAAACCACCGACCGCCTTAAAAATAGGTGTGTTTTTAACGTCTACCAAATCTGTTTTAGAGACAAAGGTCCTTTAACACTGTAGAATAGTGCTTGACTTAAATCTCTTGAATAATAGTGGAGTTCATTAGTGCTAGCTAGCTAGTGTTAGTACAATGTCACATCTAAACAAACAAAATTTAAACCCTCCAACCACACATCATGATAACCAAAACGTTTAAACAATTCTGAAGACAGCATCCGTATAGCTCTTTTCCTGCAATATTGTCAAAAAACAGACTTGCAGTCTGAAAAGACATTCATAACTTATTCTGTAATTATTTATTTTGTAAAAAGAAAATGATTTCTGGCATTATTCACCCCTAGATAATGAATTGCTATTCATTTAAACGTAGGAATGGAGCAACTTTCAGTTATCATGGAATACGAAGAGCGAGTATTCCACGTTTAAGGATATTGTGGTGTCCATTTCAGGAATTTGGAAACCTTCTATTCTTCTGAAAAACGAGTAAGTATTTATCTCATATTATGTTTTTTCCTCTCATGTGTTGAGTCACCAGGTAAGCATAATGTGTGCTAAGATAACTTTCTCTGGACCAGACAAACAAATTGTTTGACTTATCCTATAGATCTGTGTTTATTCTCGCCCCACAGAAGTCGTTGGTGTCCTACTTGTTTACGATCATGAGCTAGATAATTACACGCATTCATTTTGTAACTATTAACATAGAAGTAAGTTAATCCACGTGATAACTTGTCCTGATGTCAGCAGTGATTCTCTGTTCTTTTTGACTTGAGCTAGATTTGTTTACAAATCATCAATTGCCTTCTGTAACGATTCAAAGGCACCTGTTTTGCGTAATACGCATGTGTAAGAAAATTCCGCTGCGTTAACCCTACTAAAAGAGGGACCCTGCATAAATGTGATCCTTTGACTCAAAATTTTATCTTGTCTATTTGGTGTGTCCACTATAAACACAATCTTAATGAGGCAATGGAACCCAGCATGCCACAAAGGACAACAAAACCAAAGCGAAATCAAAAAGATCAATTCTTGTTACTTCCAACAAGGAGGTATTGTTTTCATTACCGTTCGTTTGTTTGTCTGTCTGTTTATGTATTGGCAACTTTACTCAAAAATTCATCTTCACAATTTCACAAAATTTTTACCAGAGATACGTATTAGTCCATGGAAGAATCCATTAACTTTTGGATGTGATTCGAGTAGCCGACTGGGATCTGCATCATTTTGAAATTGTGCAGTCTCTGACCGTCTTGTTATTAGAATTTACATTTATTTTGAGTTGTTGTTAAATTTCTAATGTTAACTCCAGAGACATAGACCGTCATGTTTGCTATACTCTTGTTTATCTACAAGATGAATTACAAAACAATTTGGTCATTAATAAAACATTTAGCAGACTCTTTGGAAAACAATTTTTCATGCTCGTTTCGCTTGTTGGAGTCGTCTTGAGGAGGGTGATGCTTCTTGAGAAGCTGAAGGATGATGATTATTGATTGAAGGCACAAAAATTTAAGTTGATTTGCATACCACTTGGCACGTGCTGCAATATTACACGATTATGTAATAAAATTTCTCATACATATCATTGAAATAAATAGCGTAGCCGTGTGTCTTAATTCCAGACAAAAGACCTTAGATGTCCATAGTAGTAGAACCTTTATATTTAGCAAAACAGAAGAGATATTTTTTAAAAGCTTGCCTCTCAAGGGGATTTGAGAGAATGGATTTTATTTATTTTAACCTATCCATCTGTGAACTTAAAGAGGAGTTTCTAAAGTCCTAAGAAGAGACCTTGCCTTTTAACTTCGTTTCAAGAAGCCAGAATATTTTCGTCGACGAAGCTAGTGATGGCCTCCGTTATAAATTGGATCTATTTAGTACTTTGCACAAAATCACGTATGTTGCTTTACTAACGTTAACCTTAAAACAAGGAATTGTACGACACAGGCTATTTGAATAGGCAGTGATTGAGTTAAGTCTGTGAAATGACGGTAAGTTTCCAGTTTACCTTGACGAATTCTTGTTGCTAAGTTGTTGCATCGCTTCGCAAACGTGATCATGTATCAGGTGTTACGAGGCAAAGTTACGGTATAATTCACTTGCCAGCATTAACTGCGAAGAAGAAAGATAATACCAACTTTATCCGGGGAAATTTTGTCCGCTTTTGTGTCAAGTTCGACTAACCAGGACTAACCGGGATCCATTACATTGACCAGATGAGGCTTTCTTAAAATTATTACAAATTAGTCCCCGGCGCTTAAATGAAAGTTTGTAATTGGGGTAGTGATTAGGTACCCATTTACTTTTCAGGGAAATGCAGAAACGTGCACAAGTACGCTCAGAAGAAATAGTCATGAAATATTCGCTATTTAGTCTTTTATTGCTTATAATTGTTGTTTACTTTGAATTACTACACAGCACACTTTCCTTGTCTTTAATATTATAAACATACAACAAAATGCAGATTTTTGGTTTCCAATAAATAATTATAGAGACAAATCATGAAGACTACATTAATGATGGGTTGTGTTTTACTTCAATCATCGTCGCAGAAACGTAGAAAAAAAAGCAGTGTCATATTATTCCTATTATTTTTATGCAAGTTAAGGAAAATTACAAAGAAATCACATCTTCACAATCTTTCTTTGGTTAACGAGGTCTGGCATATACCCTGTAGAAATGATAGTCCACTAGCAAAAAGCTTAATAAAATTGGTAAATTGATACAAAGAGAATTCTTTAGACTCACTATCGCCGCCCCTCTCTCGCCCTCCTGCCCACTATAAGGATTGTTTGTGTTCTATACGCTACTGCTTATATCCACGAAAATGTATTCGCTGTTGTTTTCTTTCTAGTTTGTCGGATGTTACTTTAAATCCAAAAGATGAGTTTGCAACAATTAGGAGTGATGGAACATGCAAATGGAATTTTAATCGTAAAGTTCAAACTGGATGCGAGTTTAACACATTTACCTTTCCTAAGGACATACATAAATGTTTGTTTGAGCTTAGACCAGCACGCCAAAAATCAGATATTATTTTTTCACTCACGTCATCATCAATAGTGGATAGCAATCGAGGGCATAAATGGAAGGTAAGAATATTCTTCATTGTTCAAATTTACTGATTATACTTCGTTATAAAAAATGCATTGCGTCGTGTCAAAAGTTTGTGATTTGAATTTTCCTATTTGCTCTCAAGTTTTAAATTTTTTGCTGAATTTCTGTCCCGCGTGAAGAGCAAATATAACTGTGTTTTGTTAGCCAAAAATTTTGGAATTCTGTCAACATGTCTCCGAGATTGGCACAGATTTGGTCTAATCATTATCATAATATATTTGGACAATACCCAACAACTTTTGTCCTATCCTCCTCAAACGTCAGTAGTTAAGTAAAGGAATTCATGTATATAAACAGCCTCGTTACGAAACCAAAGTCACATTTATGTGTTTTATGTATTCCACACTTTCTATGCTCATAATGACTATATGTCTTGTCTCCTCGTAAGTAAAACTGAAGCATTTGCAAAAGAATTTCCCTTATATTATGCTATGTCATATTATACCTTGAGTTTCAGGATCTGTATGACTGCTTGCAACAATCTTTACTATTAGCTTACCTAGATTTCATGAAATCGACGAGGAGAGAACTCATCAGACTTGACACATGAAGTTAATAATGAATGTTTCTCGTAGGTTTCAAGGGTTTCAAAGAAAGTTCTGGAATCTAACGATTATTCCGTGTTACAACTTGAAATTTCTATTGAGCGTCATTCGACTCAGATCACCTCACGAGTCTTGACGGGCCTGATTATCATGTCATCGTTGATTCTCATCAGTTTTGCAGTCCCACTTCATTCCAACCGTAGATTTCTATTGGTTGTAGCTACACTATTAATGACAATTATGTCCAATAACAGTATTATGAGTTCATTTCCTGAAAGCGAGTCTCGCAGCCTCTTATTTGACATTATCATTACTCATAGTGCTATTACAGCACTCTGGCTTCTTAACACGTGTGCAGTTCAATGGCTTAACCAAATCGATTCCGAGGAAATGCCTCGGTGGTTCAAGGTCATCATCATAAGAGGCCTTGGAAGAATAGTTTTCATTGTTCCTTGGTGTCCAGAGGGTGAAATCCGCAAAGGTTATATCCATGAAAGGGAGGTTAATAGTGTTGATGCAGACATATATGCTTTTGGGACAGGATTTCATCAACATGTGGCATCGTCTACTTCAAATGCAGCACAGCAGAGATATGAAAATGAACCGCAGAACAAGAGTGCGAAAAGTTGGAGACGTCAACATCTTCACAAGGCCTCGTGGTCACTTGCAGCAAAAATTTGCGATCGATTTGGGCTTTTGGTGCTAACTTCATTACTGTTTGGAGGGATTTTGGTTCCCATTTTTACATTTTTCTTGTTATGAAACCGCTAATGTGACACCAAAGAATTGTTTCACGCTGGATTGCAATAAAACGATCGATTTATTAACAGTTTGACTTTCACTTTCGCAAAGTTGTAAATGTTAAAAAGGTAATATACAAGAGTTGCCAAATTTTCAACAATAACCACTAATATTTGGCACAAGTTATAGTATAGACTTGCTTTTGAATAGAAAACTGGATCGATTATATCACTTAAATTGCACAATTTTTAATATTAAATTGTATTTTTCCGAACACGTTGTGCCAGGCAGCTAATGTAATAATTACACATAACAAGGACATTGTAGGTTGAAAACTAGGAGATGTATCCTCTTCTTTTACAAAATTATTCTAGATTCACATTTAATTCTATCTGTATTTTTAGCCCCGTTTTTGTCGCAGTATTGCTCAGTGAAGTAATGCAGACTTCAATGTATAATATATATATTAATAGTAATATGTTTTTTATGGATTAAGTTTAAAAGATTGACGGAAAAAAAATCTTTGCCAAAGACAGAGGAGAAAAGGCACTATCGAATAGTAAATTTAAAAAGTGCTCGTCGTTTTGTCAAAATAGTAAAGTAGTATAAAAATGAAAATCTAATATTGCAAATCAATGTCTGACTCTAGCTATAATATTTCTTTTCCAAGGGCTAGTTAAATACCGTAAAAGCTCTATTAAACTCCCCGTCTCTAATAGCCCCCCTCTCTCATAATCCCCCTCTCTATTAAGCCCCCCTGTCACCTGAAGTCAGAGCGTTACTCAATGAAGGTCGCATTGACCCAGTGGTTGTTCCAGGAGGCTGCACAAAATTTATTCAGGCGCCTGCTGTTACCTGGAACAAGCCAATGAAGGACCATTTAAAAGAAATATATGGCAAGTGGCTTGCAGAAGAAGATCATAAACTCATTGCTCAGGGAAATATAAGGGCCCCTTCAAGGAAGCAAATGGTTGAATGGGTTCTAGATGCCTGGAAAAAACTACCAGAGGAGCTTATTCAGAAAAGCTTTAAAATTTGTGACTTGAGTGCAGCACTCAACGGATCTGAAGACGCTCAGAACATGTGCATTTAGTATTGCCCATGTAAAGATTTGTTAGCTCATCTTGAAAGCCTAGAGGAAAGTGACATTGATCCTTTCGAAGGAATCCCAGATGATGATGTTTGGCAGGAAGATGTTGCTGATCTGATTATCGATTCAGACGAAGATGTAAAATCGTCATAGACTAAGGCTTAAACTTCATTGAACTCCATGATTTAACAATTAGATTTCAGCCGCTGTTTTGTTAAACATTTTTGTTTTTAGATAAAAACCAGAAAATTAAAGGAGAATCAAAATGATTTTCTGTGTCCTTGACCTTAATTTTTTAAATAAGCCCCCCTCTCTATTAAGCCCCCCTCTGGAACCTTGAACATTAAATAAGCCCCCGGGGGCTTAATAGAGCTTTTACGGTATGCTTTTACATGAAGGAAGATGCGAGAGACGTTTCAGCGTTATTAATGCTAACATTCTTTACATTAGAAACAGCTGGATGCCAAACATTGATAAATTATGAATATCCTTATGTTCTTTGTTTACTTTCCTTTCGTTATTCTTCTTATTCAGAATTGCTTGTAAGTAATATCTAATCTACATTTATTAATAATCAATTCTTCAATGCCCAACTTTCATAAAACGATGATCAAATGCGCTTAAGTGAAAATTGTATTAATTATAGACTGACCTGATAAAATCTCTTAAAAATATGTACATTTAAACTTACAGAAGGAAGAAAAGTTATAGTATACTTAATACAAGTAGCACTTGAAATGTATAAATAGTCCAACTTTGTCAATTTGTGTATAACTGTCTTTTAATGATAACTAAATTTTTCAATAATCAAACAATGCTTCAAGCTCTTCATACGAAGTTTTTCAGTGTCTTAAAATACAGAAATCAATTTTATTGTTGACTTTTGAGGCCAAAACTCAGGAATTTAGCTACAATTTTGACGATTAAGTTTGGAAACTTTTCTTTTACTACCGGTTGGAAAGAGTTATTTCATCATGAGTTTTTCAAAAATCCCCAAAATATTTCTGGCAAAACTCAAACACTTGAACATAATGTCTCCAAGGCAAAGCGGCACATGATGTTTCATCATTGATACCAACTAGGATTTTTTACTTTTCTCCAACCTTTTCTTGCTCAATCTATGTCTCCTAGCAATGACTCTCTGTTAAGACATTATTAATTTCCGAATACAAGCATTCGAATTTCACGGTTAGAATCTTTAATATTTTCTTCCACGGATCTTCCACGGATCAAAACAACGTTGAAGGATCAATAAAAACTAGTGGAATTTAGGAGAAAATGGTGAGAAATTTAAAATTTAAATAACCCCGATGACAATTTACAATATGTGCTTAGAAGATCATGTCAAAGCGTGTTTTCTAAACATTACTGGGGAAGCAAAATTTGCTTATCTCAATTCTTGCTTACGCGCAGAAACAAACTGTTGGGACCAGGGTTTGGACTGAAAGACGCCACCACGCTTACCAGACTCCTACTTAGACAGGGTCTCATATATTCAAAAAAAATAAATGGAATTAAGAAGAAGTCGTTGTATGTAATGAAAGCCCAACCTTTTCATAATGATACTTACGTGGAGTGTACTGCTTAGATATTTGTGAAAACGATTTCTCTATACTGCTTGTCGATGCGTACATAGTTTTATCAAATGCAAATTATTTAGGAAACCACAAGTTTACCTAGTAGCCATTTACTGCAATTGTATTGGTATCTCAGATGGAAATATTGCCTGTCATCTCATGTATTTGCACTGGAGAATGTCAGTTGATCTAATAAATTCATTTGTTGAATCAAGGAGATACAATGCTTATGAAATAATGTACATTCACTCCCCGGGATTGTGAAGCCATTAGAAAATCTTGCAACTTCTGATGTACAAGATTTACTGCCCCCGTCTCAATAATTGGCGTTTGCAAATTAGTGCAAATCTGTTTTGCTGTACTGCCTAATACGACGAAGACATATTTGGTATACAGCTTTGAATACATAGGTGCGACGGCATGTAACGAAAGATTATGACATCACTAACAGGATAAGTAAGGCACGACAAGCACACATACAACTGGACCAGATAGGGAGAGGAAGTAACATCTGCCTGGGAACAAAAATTGTGCTGTACAAGACTTTGGTGAAGTCAGTCCTGTACAAGACTTTGGTGAAGTCAGTCCTGTACAAGACTTTGGTGAAGTCAGTCATGTACAAGACTTTGGTGAAGTCAGTCATGTACAAGACTTTGGTGAAGTCAGTCCTGTACAAGACTTCGGTGAAGTCAGTTCTCTACAAGACTTCGGTGAAGTCAGTCCTGTACAAGACTTCGGTGAAGTCAGTCCTGTACAAGACTTTGGTGAAGTCAGTCCTGTACAAGACTTTGATGAAGTAAGTATTGTACAAGACTTTGGTGAAGTCAGTCCTGTACAAGACTTTGGTGAAGTCAGTCCTGTACAAGACTTTGGTGAAGTCAGTCCTGTACAGAACTTTGGTGAAGTCAGTCCTGTACAAGACTTTGGTGAAGTCAATCATGTACAAGACTTCGGTGAAGTCAGTCCTCTACAAGACTTCGGTGAAGTCAGTCCTCTACAAGACTTCGGTGAAGTCAGTCCTCTACAAGACTTCGGTGAAGTCAGT
>JANTCA010054672.1:0-12313 GCA_024741275.1 Chironex yamaguchii
TTTCGCGGCAGTACATCAAGTCGTTGCAGATCGGTCGTGAATTCGTGAGGCAGGTCTTTTCGCAAGTTGCGATGTCGGCGTTGATCACGTGACGGCGACTTGAGATCTTTGCATGGATGGTCATCTCGATAACATGATAGCAAATACTTTTTGGACAGCATCACATTGTGTTTCTTCACTGGTAGAACCTTGCATTCTTGGTGTGGATGATCTGGCGCTGCCATCAAATGGCAGCCCGTGAGAGTTCTGAGTTCTGGTTCTGCATACGTTGTAAAGATTCCCAGCGACTTTGCGATAAGTTTGGCGACCATATGGGTGCTACATAGTTTGTAATCGACCGCCTGGTTGCCTTGTACGCATTGACGATTGTCTCTTTGTCCTTGCCCCATGACTGCACAGCAACTGCTTTGATTGCAGCATTTTTCTTCCGCACTTTGTCTTCAGCATGGTTTGCGTGGACATCAAATCGCAGAGAGTTGTCCAACACGACGCCTAGGATCTTCGGTTGTCTAACCGTCAGAATTCGTGTTCCACCAATGTTGACATCCAGCTCAACACTACGTTCATGCGTGTGCGACATGGATGTGATATGCGGCAGCGACGAGGAGCTACAGGAGCCTACTACTTGGGTAGAGCAAGTGGCAGCATCTGTGGGTATGGTGGAAATCAGATCTGAAAAAAAAGGATCGTGCTTCACTCCTGAGGAACAACTCGCAATACCAATAGTGATGAACAACCAACAGTTTGAAGAATTTCAGACATTTAAATATCTGGGTCCAACAATATCTAGATATGGTTCATCGGTTCAAGAAGTATGAATCAGAATCGCACTAGCAACAGCAGCAAAGTCAAAACTTGAAACCATCTGGGAAAGGAGAGGAATTGCATTCAAGACCAAACTTAGACTTTACAAATGTCTATTGCTATCCACAACATCTATTCGGTTGTGAGAGCTGGACTCTATCAAAAGACTTAAAAAGGAATCTACAGAAGATTATTACAAATCTCGTATGTGGAACACAAGACCAATGTGTATGTTTTACAATAAGTGGAAAGACTCTCAGGCAAGTAAGAACCCTCGCCATCAACCATCAGAAAATGAGAGGCCACGATAGGCCTGTGCGACATGACAGCCAGGCAAAACCAATTCTCCAGGGAACTGCAGAGGGAGGTAGAAGTTGTGGTAGGAAGCGCATGAGCTGGCGTGATAGCATCCTCACATGGACAGACACTAGCCTACAGCAACTACTTTCAACAGCACAAGACAGAGACAGTTGGAGACATGTGACTCAGAGAGCAGCTGCGATTGTCCATGGTTACAGGATAATGAATAAGGCCATTGCTTTATAGCTGTCAAGCACATGCGCGTAAAAGTATGATCATTAAAAGGCTTCAGTACATAGCAGGCGTTGCTGTACTGCTAGATGGGTAAGATCGTGTATCCACTAAAGTAACTCATTGCCTTGACAGGTGTAAACATGTATTAGAGAGGGACAAAAAAGAGAGGGAGAGATGGAGAGAGAGAGATAAAGACAGAGATGCAAAGAGATTACGTTATTGTTTTCATTTGTCTGCTTTTTGAGTAGGTGAAAGTTAAAAGCTTGTAAGTATTACGTGTGTGAATGTCGACGAGTAGTCGATGGATATTGAACCATACAAATTTTGTACTCGACTAAATGCTCGCGATTAGAATAACCGTTTTAAGGTAAGCTTTGCATTACCATTTCTGCTTTTCATTATTGAAGTGCTTTGAAATTGATGTTTTTCCAGTTTTAAAAATTGTCTCTCTGTATTTCGTTTGTAGCCATGGTAAGAAGGAACAACTTGTTAATCAGTTGAAAAGGAATGGTAAGTAGTAATGAAAAACATTGTAAGACTACAAGATTGCTATAGGTCTGATTTTGTCACCAGTCTTCTCCTGACAACATGTTGCTCATTCGCTCCTCCTTTTATTTACAAAGAAAGTTTACATCTACTATCACAACAAAGTATACAGTCAACTTCAAAGTGTAAATCTTAACTGTCGACTGAAAAAGAGAAGTAGAAATCTATTTTTCTGCAAGCTTGATTATATTGCAAGTCTTTGGCTGTTGAGAGGGAGACTTGTAACGTTAAAATTTTAAATTCTACTAGCCCTTTAGATCAGTGGTTTTTCCCTGCAGTTTTAAATGAAATCGTAGTCGTGATTTGTATTGGCGCCTTTGACCCTGTAGGTTGCAGTGTTGTTGCAAGACATATATAAGTGAAGTAGTGTGTCTGTCATCTCACGTTGGGGTCTTGATTGTCTTATGGGACGTTGGCTTGTGTACAGGATGGACATTGCTTCAGCAATTGTAAAGATCTTTGCACGAGTCCGTTTTTGAAGGTATTATTTCAAATCAGCTACGTCGTCACTCCACTAGCTATTACATATGTACCGCTGTCGTTAATACAATGTCTACTTCATGTACGCAACACGAAACAATGGCACCGAGAAAATATGTGTAAGCTCGAATTAGATCAAAAAACAAATAGCTTGAGTTTCAAAGCTGTCAGATAATAATGTTAATATATATGAAAGTAGTTTAATTAGATGGCGATTCTTGTTTTAGCCTACAATAATAATGATTAGAGTCAGTACATTAATCTTGAACATGTTTACTGTCTGATTCCAATTGCAAACTGTCAGTAGACTCTAGATTTAGTTCACAATTTCCACTAATTTGTCCTTACGTAAAGTTAAAGAATAAAACTTTACATATTAAGAGCTCCATTGATAATATCTAATTGCCAAACAGAAGTTAAAACGTATTAAGTGTCTCAATTTGCAACGTACATTGCTTCAACTTAGCATAAGGGTATAACAAATGATAATATTGTCAACCCATAATATTGATTCTGCTTCTTCATACGTTGTCCTCCTTTGACATGTCATCCAAGAGGGTCTGCAAAAACTCGATATAGTGTATGGCTATTTTGAGCATTGCATGCTTTGATAGCTTTCCCTCTTTGGGATATGAAGGCAGTACTTGACGCAATGCATGAAAAGCCTCGTTTAAATGCTGCTGACGTAATCTTTCGCGTTGATTGGTTAACATTCTTCTGTAATCATTGCATACATTTCGATTGACATTTATCCCCTCTTTGCGTCCCTTTCTAATGTCTCCTGCTTTCTTTTTTTTATCCTTATGACTGTCATTTGCTCCTTCAATCTGGAATCCTTGTACATTTAGCTGTTCAATATCCTCCATTGTTGATGATACCTTATCCCAACCTTATATCAGCAAAGTCGGTTTGACCATTTCGCTTTTTTCGGAAGAAATTCGTCACTCTGAAGTAAATATCTCGAAATGCGTGTTGATTGCAATCGGCTGTTTCAAGTATATTTGCAATTCTGAAGTGCTTCAAAATTGGGAGCGTACGTAGCTCTTTCTTTATTCGACAGCCACACTGTCTTTCAGTTGAACTGGAACACAGTCACATTTTAAACATCATTTGTAGCCAGTTGCTATATGTACTCTGCGTTTAGCTTGAGAAAGTAATTCCAAGCTGAATGACGGCCACTTTCCTGCTAATCAGAAGCAAAGCTTGACTTCTAAGACCTATATTATCTTCTCTTCCTTAATATGGCTGATATATTTCATTATGATAAGGGAAGGTTATATATTTTGCTAGCTTATCACAGCTATACTGCTCCACTTTCAAAATATCTAGTTCTGTATAAAACCGCAGCTTGAGTTAGGTGTTATCAGTTGATGCTATCGTTCGTCTGACAGATGAATCACTCCTGTGCAATATTTAGCTATTTCCTTTACGGTTATGTTTCGGATTAGAGGATACTTACAGACTGAACTAATTAGAAACGTTCCATCCTATTACCTGTCTTGCAGTCATAGTTGCATATTGTATCATTATCATCCATAACCGTAACTTGTCGTAGAGGTGCCACGGGAGCAGTTATTCGGGTCACACGCTCTCAATTGTTTCTGTGCTGTGCTGTTGACAGTAATTCTTGGAGACTGGAGCCTGTCCAGGCACGAATGTTGTCGAGCCAGCCAATGTGTTATTTACTTCGTTGTCTGCCGCTCTCTACTATTCTCTGGAGAATCGTCTTTACTAAGCTGGTATGTCACACAGTGTGCCCAAACCAATCTAGATCTCCAAGTCCTTGTGATTTGCTTAGCAATAACCGAGGCAATTTTTTTATGGCGGCCATCTTTAATCGTGGCAAAAAGGTAGCAGTGTATGGGAGTTGCATAGGAATGTATGACAAGCACTGCCCACGTTTATAAAGCTTTATACCCTAGACTAGGGTAGTTACAAATTAATGGTTTTATCAGAGCTACCGGGGGAGGGGGGAAGAATAATAGTCCGAAGGGTTGAAATAATTGCAGTGGGGAATAGCAAACATTTATTTTAATGAAAGGCAACTTGATGTGTAACGACTATTTTCAAACTTTGCAATTGATATTCTGAATCCTTTTCTTCAGATAATGTCTTGTGTTTCTTCACGCAACCTCCAATACGTTTCTCGATGAGATTGACTAGACAAACATTTGGTATATTACAAAAAAACATTACTGATTTTTGTAAAAGGAACTATCCTCATTATCATTAAGACCAGGTGATACGGGCTTCCGAGTTACAGTGTTGCTTTCTATACACTGTTCTTGTCTAACCATAGGAATACTATCTACAACCCACTAGAACGATTTCCGAAAATATTTCGAATGACTTCTCTCTTATTATTATCCTACTTACTATTTTCACATTTTTAGAAAGTTCCAATTGTATATGGTCATTAACGATTATGCTTTAACTAGTTTTTCCACCAGTAAACTATACGGATGTGAATGAAGTTAAGTTGAATGCCTTTTTTGTCTGTTGTGTCGTTGGAAACCACTTGATTCGTCTACAACTAGGTATTGTCACCTATGTTAAACCTCCAACTCACTTACTTCCAACCCCCTTTTATCAAGATTAATTTTTTTCCAATCTTCGCACATTGAAGCCATTCCATTGAGATCCAGAGCGTATGTCCACAACTGATATCTCACTGAAATTGTGGCTGCTCGATTTTGCGTTTTGCCACACTTCAAGATGGCCGCCATATAACAATTTGCCTCATATTGAAAGTATTAGTTGGACATTAAGCGTATTCGCTGCTTTTATATCATTGGCCTGAACCTCCTCAGCTTTCCTTTCCTCATGGTTAATAGGAAAGGCTTTTGCTAAAAGTCTTTCACGCAAAATAAATACCACTGTTTATAACAAGTTATGATAATTTATGTTGTTATGGTGTGGGATGTAGACTGAAGTGTTCTAATTTATATTCTGTGTGGATAAAATTTGTTTCTTTTCCACTTGAGCAGCTATGTTGAATGGTAAACAGAAGTAAGAACAGAATTCAGTATAAATTGTAGTACATACTCATTTGGCCAATTTGGGGAATAATTTGATTGCAAAATTTTGATTTTCAGTATCGTGATTGTGTGACTCGTCGTCGGGCGATTCAAAAATTGCACTATAAAGATGTTTGCAAATTTATGTTTCTGTATCGCAAAATATCTTGATCTTTATATTTCTGTAAAAATTACTTCCGTATTTTTGAGTAACTAACATTAAAGCTTGTGTGTATTTGTACCACAAAAAAGTTGATCTTGGCATGTTCGGTCTAGATTCCTTGCGCTTTGTAATTACCCACAAAGTTTCATTTTCTTTGTTTTGCAGCTCAAATCTCTGTTGAATTGCTCAAGACTGACTTAGGCTTTTTGTTTTCCATACTTCTCAGTGATAGGGTCTGTGAAATCCTGATAAGTTTTTGCGTATCTGTGTTTTGATTTCAAGTGTCAAACATAACATTTAGTAGTGACAATAAAAACGCCCACCTTACTTCCATAGACAAGGTATTGATCCGATCAACTTTCTTCGTCGTAGTAACGTTCTGTAAGTAACCGAGTCAATAAACACCAAAATTAAGTCATATGCAACAAATATGCCTTATCTAAGTTATGTTTCTATGAAATGGGAAACTTAAAATAAAACGGGCAGGCAACATCTAGGCCCATTTCGCTATGGATCTTGAGTTGTACTGCTAAAGAAACTTTTAAAGATGGTGGCATCATTACAGTGGCTGCCGTTAGGATTTTAGCACACAGTATGAGAATTGTATGGACGAATCGTTTGCCTAGAACGAATTGGTGTTTTCTGCAGTATAATTTCCAGGCACTTTCGCAGTCGTAGAAACTGATGTAGACTTAGCCACTCCCACATTGAGCGATGAAGGGGCAGTAAAAGGGTTTCTATATAGTTTGGTCCTAGCAGGGACAGTTACGTCACTTCATCAACGGCTCTTGAGGCCAAGGTCATGCAGCTTGTTCTACCTCCAGTACACCATTGGCCTTCCCTTTTTCCTTCATCCATATGGAGTCCATTGGAAAAAAGAAGATTATGAAAACACATTTAACAAAATTAGATGCTATTTTAAGTTGCCTGCGTGAGTATTTTTTCTGTTTTTCCATTCTTCATCTCTCATTCCACCGCCGTTCTGCATCCACTTGGAGTCCATTGAAAACATGAATATGTATGAAAACAAATTTGAAACAGTTATTATTTTCCATTTAAGACGTCCTTACACGATTTTGTTTTTACTTTGCTTGAAATTGTGCTTGTTGTTCATACTTTTATTTACACGATAATAAGTTTCTTAGTTGTTCTTACGTCTTTTCCAAACTTTTAAAGTATCGTCTTAAAACGCCTGATCTTTGTGTCTTCACGTATGACAGCATGTGTTATTATTACCTGGCCGATTGGCAACACGACCTCAAAAGTGGTGATTCTGCAACAATATGTTCACTTTGTACTTGGCCTGATTGCTATGATTCATGTGATGTTTCCCATGTGATCTTGGCATTAGTTAGGCAGCAATCGCATTCAATATTTTATATCTTTTACTGCATGCATGCATCAGGGTTAATTCTTCTGTTTGTTGTGCTTTTTCCTTTACAAATGAAGAGCGCATTGGATGTCTTAAACCTTATTTGTCTATTTATAAGTTTTATGTTAGCAAGAAAGGAATCCTGATTTCTTATACAGATAACTGATGGCGGAACCTTTACTTCTATAGCTGGTTTCTGATTTTTTGAAGTATTTTTCTTTTAATTTTAGCGGGCGTTAGTAGCCCATTCTAAAGTGAAAAATTTTGAACTAATACGACATTTTCCAACATATACAAAACAATTATAAGTAGAACCATGCAAATATAAAACTGTGCAAAATATAAACATGTACTGCGAGAGACAGAATTACATAAGTTAACAAACAGTGTTTTAGAACTAGAATTCTTTGACCCATTTCTTGCTTGACCATTAATTTTGAGAGTGGGATTTCAGTTTTGTAGATATGGCAAGCTCGTTTCCAGACTTCGGTACTTGAAAACTACAACTTGCGTAATTTAAGTCCATTACTTTTATCAAATGTCGGTTTAGCTCCGAATTGACAATGTTCCTATGTAGCATGAGATGTTAACCTTAATTTGGTTAGAGACTCGGCTTGCTAACTAGCGGTTGGATTATGTAACTTTTAAGTGGACAGTTTTCTTGTGGAAGAAGAATAACTGTTCAACCTTTTCCTTCAAAATGTTTCTTTTTGTTTTTAATCAGGTGTACGAGTGGACATAAGAAAGCTCCAGCTTGGTGACTTTTTATGGATTGCGCGGGAAAAGCGCCCCTCTACGCAAAGCAAGTTTAAAATCAATGTTGTTTCTATTTCGGCGTTTGTTGCGTCATAATGCGTTTACCTAATAACGACGATATTTACGATATTACGGCAATTTTCCATGCTGCAGTTTTCTTTGTATTGGTTTGGTCCATCGATTGAACGCTGCAGCAAGAAAGTCTTGATCAGCGTAACATGACGCATTACTTTATTATATCTCACTACACAGCCAAGAGATTCACTGTTCGTTATTGTTGACAGTGCCCTTTCGTTTTGTTGTTTTTTTAAAGAGTCGAGCATTGATACACATCTGTATATATTTGGTATGTTTTGAAGGCTTTTTGCGAAATGGCAGCCGTCGAGGTGTGTTCAGTCTGTGAAAATACGTCGAGAGGTCATTTTTGTAGGATGCTCGTTAAAAGAAATCAGCTTGACTAAAACGTCTGGTGACATGGCAGGTCCTTAGGTACAAACATAATCGTCTTTGTAGAAAATAGAGAGTAGATATTGACGAGATGGATTAAAGCAGTACTTCTTTCACGTTTAAATCCTCTCCCTAGCTCTTGTTAGTTTCATCAACACCATGTCCTCCTCTGTTTATCATAGTCCATATGTCTGTTTCCCTTTTGGAAAAAAGATAATGCAATCAGTCTTTTTTAAATCTGGTCAGAATGTTTGCTTAAAAGGTTTCGTATTAAATTGATAGCGTAGGAGAGGCTTTGCTGTAATTTTTATTGACTCCGATGAAAATTTTCGTATAGTATGGTCGCAATATCTAGGTTGACCTTTCCTTGTTTCTACACTTGTTCAATAGCTATTTTCCTGGTGAAGTAAGTGATAGGGAACAAAGTGAGTTGAATGCTGCTTCTATGTGGGATCAAAAATCGTTTCGTTTATGTCTCTCTGTGTGTAACGCTGAAGGAATGTTTTAGATAATTACCGGATCAATTTTTATGTTCTATTGCACGTTCGATCGGGAATTGCTGTTGCTCAGGACATATTTTTCCCCCAAAAATTTCGCAGTTTTAATTTTTCCGGAATTTTTTCATATTTCCCGAAATCTTTTTTTCCAACTTTTTCCTACAAATCCAACCCGTGCTGCACATTTTAGAGGTAGATTGCAAATGTGATGTTGGCTTGTTCTTACCACCTCTCGTTCGAGAAATATGCACGAAAATGGTTCCCTTGCATGCGTCGTGAATTTTGTAGTTTAGCTACAGGGACTATCTGTTTATTGTCTGCAAAAAGACTATTACCCGACTTAGCGGCTATTATGTAGATCAAGGTAGTACATTCATCGCCCTTTTTTATGGAAGATCGATCTGTTAACGAATTTTTGTCGTTCTGAGCTATGAGCAGAAGCGCGAAGAAGGGTGTGCACAGGCTGTTGTATAGAGAGAGAACTGGAACCAAGTAACTTTGAAAGAACCGATCGGAAGGAGATAATAGTAAAAAGGCAAAGATAGTGATGAAAAGTTTGTATATCAAAGTGTAAAAATCGAGATAAGGGAAAATACAGGGAGATAGATATTTAGGAGGAAGATAATGTAGTTATCGCCCTTTGTGTTACCATGGCGCATGCTAGAAAACTACAATAATATACAGAAGACTGTAGCATATATATGTATAATGTAAGGAATATAGATTCCCGTTAAAGGTCTCTTGTTAGTCCTGTCTTAAGTATCGTTTTTTACGTTGATTCACAGAATTTCGGCGATGAAAAGAAAGTGGACTTGATTTTGATATTTTTATATGTACAGGAGAAAAACGAGAAATAGTTCTCGACTTTATCGTGGAGAGGAAGCGAGTGGATGATTTGGCTGGAAGTATAGTTGATGGTCGTTTTAGGGAGCAAAAGGTATATAAGGAATTACTATCAACATTGTCTTTGTTGCGTTTTTATTTTCGTATACTAAGCTGTCCATGAAATGTGTTCAATTTGAGTGTACTTCACTTTTCTCTTTTGCTTTGTCTTCATTCCTTCTTTTCGTCTCTTCTTTACAGTATTATTGTAGCAACAGATGTTCTTCAAACTTTGCATCTTAAACCAAATAATTCCTTTACAAGCTCGCCACGTGTCTAAGAAAACGAGTCAGTTCTTTTTGAAAACTTGTTTGGACAAATAGAATTTGTCAGTACATTGATAGATTATTTTTCTGTGGCTGTTTGTTGAAACAAGGTATCACACAGTTGTTTATGTATTTTATTCTTTGCAGTTTCGACTCAAGGCATCTGGTCTGCTTCAGGCTATATACCTTGTTGAAAAATATGGATCGATGCAGCACCTGCCTTTGCCGGAAGCAACAATACGACAAGCAGTGATTAATACTCAGGTTCGTAGTAGATAATGTGAATCTTGCTTTCTTTCTTTCTCTTTTGTCGTGTCCATCTACTCTCCATCGTGGGGTCTGGAATATATTGCTATCCCCCACCAACCAACCTTTTACAGCACCCTACCAACGATTCGTTTCTTCCATCTATCATCTTTGGTTGTTGAATTTGTCATATCGATCTTCTTTCACGTTGGATGCTTAGAATTCATGTAGATTCCTTGGCCACCTTTAGTTTTGAAGTTATTATAAACAGACCTTTATTTGAACTATGTATTTCGCAGCCATTTAGCCTAGTAATTTCAAGAGTAGCCCACTGTTATCAAATTATGTCGTTGGCACGACGATGAATAGCTGTATACGTAAATATTACAACTGAATGCTGACCCTCATGCTAAAATGGTCCGCTAACAAATTTTCTTTTAAAAACGCCTGTTATTCGCTCCTTGCATGAATGTCTTAGTTGCGTTCATGTATCATGGTTTTCACATTCTGCATGACAAAGGTAGTGCAATCTCTTTTACGTGACACTGCAAAGACCAAAGCAGAAGGATATATCAGCAGCAAGCATCGCGATAAAGTACAAGCGTTAAGTTAGACTTCCTTTTAGGCCATATAGACGTACTGCCAGCTAGATTTAGGAAATCTTTGGTGGTTCTTCACAAGATTAAGGCCTGAGTGCTACAGCAGAATTATGCCTTAGACTATTTAATGCGGAGATTGTTATAACAATACTCTTAACGCTTGTATTGAGAAAATTGAAATGTAAACAACTCGAGAATAGCGAAAATTTGTCGAATCGTTCGTCAAATGTTCGAGAGCAGCTTACAAGGGATGGGTTCTTGTCAGCAAATTTACTGTTGGCGCAGGCGTATTAGTGCATAAATTAATGGCCTCTGTACAAAAAGGGAGAACGTGGAAGCATCGTAATCTCTGTGATTGAAGGTTGACTTTTGGATTTCCAAGCCTCATCCAGCCAATGACTTTATTGTTTACCGATGACTAATTAGAAGTTACTACGAAAACAACAGAGATATTTGACAGGAAATCTTTGTTGTCTTTAACGGTTGGAAAATCTCCAAATTGGAGAGTGATCATCTCCAGTAGGGTCTCCTACCCTCTACAATTTTCTTGTGGTCTATTTTCCATGTTCCTGCATTAAATAATCCAATTAAACACCTCGCTTTTGTGTTCCAGGTCATCGATAACCTCGTTTTGAAATGGACAGATGACATTAATGGTTCTGTGAATTTCTTAACATCAATGACAAATGAGCTGAATCGTCTTTACACGGCAAGATATTGTGTATATTATTATTTATTTCTGAAGTTTTGTCTCTTTTGTGTAAACAGCTTTCTCATAAAAGCATCTTGAAGTAACATTTATTTGCCATCTTCGTGTATTGAAGTGGTTTGGTGGAAGCAACAATAGCATAATCATAAAGTTCTAGCTTTTGGTTGTGGGTTTGAATCTACGACCAGTTTACACCAAAGATTTAAGAAGGTACATAATGCTGTCTACCTTTGGACTCAGCACCTACAGGGTCGAGTATGAGCATTATGCAAAGCATTTTGCTAACGGATCAACTCAGTACCGTTACATTTACTGTGCTTACACAGCTGTACCCCAAATGCTACGAAAACGCATGTGGGTGCCATCCTGTACAGCAGTTGTTAGGGAACGGACTTTGACTTGGTCATGTTGGGGGAACCCAGAATACGAGGTCTTAAGAACACAGAGTGAAGGTGCTATAGGTAATCAATGAAAGCTAGGTTTGGCTGTTATGAGAATATGACAATTGGTTGTGTGCAGAATGTCAACAGCGAAATGTTGGGAATGCAAATTTAATGCGGGGCGGGGGGGGGGCGGCTTACTTGTGAATTGACAAGGTATCTAGTGTAAACACGTAGGACTGCAGATGGACGTAGTGATTAATTTAGTGAAGAAGCCTGTAATTGATAGCGCCAATTGTAAGAACAAGTGACCGTTGAAGAGCCCAGCGTCAATTTATACACTACGGTTAATCTACACAAAGAATGTGTTAGATAATATCTTATATTTCAAGAGTACAGACTACGATAGAGTAATCACAACTTTCGTTTAATATTTATGGCATCAGAAAATCCTGTCTAACGTAATCATGTTAGTTTTCTTAGACACTTTATGAAACTTTATTATTTTTTGAAATAGCTATTAAATATACTTATTAAATGAGTTTCTACCGAAGGAGTACAGCAGTTCCAAAAATATTGCCCTAAGTTACTTACTGTGATTAGTTGTTTGCAAAT